>MEHQ01002424.1:19500-59524 GCA_008828725.1 Saccharina japonica | reverse complement strand
AAGCGGCGTGCTTATTTAGACCGGTCTATTCGCAATTATCTTCTGTTTGTTTTGGGAGATTTGGTGTACCGTGAAAATCGAACTATTTTTTAAAAACAACTAAACAAAAGACCGATGTGATTATGCACCAGTTCCCAGCAGCACGACACACACGGTGCCGTCACCCCAGCAATCCTCTTGATCCTGGCCGACGGTCAGTCGCAAGCGGCCAAGCGGTCAAAGGCCGAGGGTGGTCCATCGGCTTCCCTCTCGGGCGGTGCTTCCTCTCCCGCAGCGGGAAGAAGAGTAGTAGACGAGATGCTTCCCGACAGGGTGTGGAAAAAAGCCCCAAGGAAAGCCGAGGGACACATGAAGCCTTTTTGAGAAGATGGAAAGCATGGTGCCGCTGTCCAGCGACGATGAGAGCCCTGACGGTTGCAGCGGAGCGTGTTGTACGAGCGGTGGTATCCTCTTTGTGCGTGTACTGTCCAGGTAGGTACCGCTGCCGAGTGCGTCAAAATATAAATTCTACGTACGGTTTTGAGGCCTGGTTTGGCTTTGTGTTTAGCTCTTTTGGTACCTTCTACGTACGTACACATCCTTCCGGATACTCGTACGCTTTGAACATCAAAAGTTACATTATTATTCAGAGTACAAGTTAGTACGTAGTAGTACCAAATATATTGTAACCTCATACCTGGCTATATATAGGTATGTATGTACGTACGTACATATGTATACATATGTACATATATAGATGATGTGTCTTCGTTTTTTCCTGTATACGACCAGATGTTTATGTATACATATTATACTTCGTACGATACCTCGTACAGCAGCAGGAGTTGTATATATGAGTATGCATATTATCAATAGTATATACCAGGTATAGTATATACCAGGTATACAAGGCTTGCTGGGAAAATCAGGTAGCGGGAGACACGGAAAACTAACGAACATAAAAAGGCATACTGCGATCAATAATGCACAGACAGGTAAGGTCGTCCAGTGAATACTAATAATCACCCTCTTGGAAAATGCATACATTAAAAAGCCTTCATACAAAAAACGATCTCCCCCGCGTAAATATCGAGTGCACCCTCCCTCCCCCCTCACCCCCCTCACCCCCCCACCCCCCCGATACCTTCACCATTCATAGAACAACGAGGCACACGAACAACGGAACGAAGAGTCGATCACAGACAACTGATGAAAAACTCTTGACACTATAAGTACTACTGTAGTGTTAAACTTGTACGTGAATCTATTTTGTTTTTGGGGTGGGCACTCTACCTAATGTTCATGTATATGTACAGCAGAGCGCTGTATGAAGGGCTCTCCCCGCAGAATCCTGACTGCGCAATATTACTGGGGACCATAGTTAACAGGACCTATGGTGTGCTCAAAAAAACTACATATTTACCTGTTTTTACACACAATATGTGGTCCTATTTACTATGGTCCTCCGGAATACTTGGATTTTCGGAAATTTACGATGCAAAATAATGAGTAGATGCCCCCCTGCGGCTGTGTTGCATACACTTGCAGGACCCGCCCCCCATTGCCCACACGAGTGCGACTAGAAACTTGTTACACCCCCGCGCAATATATCCTCCCTCGACACCCTTCCGGGTCCCCGCGTACAGGGTGCTTAGCCGCCAGGAGGAGAAGATCAACGGACGCGATAACTTGCCTATGTTCTTGCGCGCACGGTTCGGAACAACCTGCAGTACCAGGCGGCGTAGGGGATTGGGTGTACGGGGGGCGGCAACCTGTTCCTGAGTGAAGCGCATAGCAGCGGCAAATATTGATTCATGGCATGCTTTGCTTTGTGTCGACAAGTAAGCCTGTACAAAAGGCGTTGCTTTAGTGTAGAAAAAAAGCTTGTCGGAACTTCGTTTGCTATGATCGAACTTGCTTTTTTACAGGCCGTGGGTAATCTTTCGTCGTCAAGATAGTTTGCTGAATGTGTCGAACCCACTGAGGACCGCAGCGCGAAAAAAGTGTTTTTCGACTTGTTTTCGGGGTGGACAGGACTATACATACTAATGCCGGTATGAATTTCTCGGTTTTCACGTGCGAAAGCACATTTTTCATGTCGAATCTAACTTTGCAGAATCATTTTGTTTTTCGTCGCACGGTTTGGAATGACGTCTACAATATAGGTTCCGAGATTCGCCTAGACGCCAGCTATATTTCGTCTTCAAGGTAGTTTGCCGAATGTGTCGAACTAACGGATAACAGCAGCGTCGAAAACAGTGTAATGGCCTGTTTTTTGTCGGGGTGGGCAAGACTATACATACTAAAGCCGGTACTGAAATTCTCTGTCCCGCAACGTCCGTACGTACAAACAAGCCGCATGTTCGTGGATTCCTCTAGATGTCAGCTATCTTTCTGCAGCGAGTTGCTTTCACTAATATACTAAACCTAAGGAGAACAGCAGAGCCAAAGATAGTGCATTGGCACCTTTTTCGGTGTTGTACGAGGCTATGCATACTAAATTCAGTACACTATTTAGGATTTATTGAGCGGAAAAGGTCAATTTTACGTGAAAGCTAGGTTTGCGGTATTGCAATTATCCGACACGCAACGTATGCGACTTCGAACAAACCACATGTCCCCAGATTCGTCTAAATGTAAGCTATCTTCCTGGAGCGAGTTTCGTTGCCTAATATATTAAACCTAGGGAGAACAGCAGAGCCAACGATAGTGTATTGGCACTTTTTTGTCGGTGTTGTACGAGGCTATGCATACTAGTTTCAGTACACTATTTAGGATTTCTTGAGCGGAAAATATCAATTTTACGTGAAAGCTAGGTTTGCGGTATTGCAATTATCCGACACGCAACGTCAGCGACTTCGAACAAACCACATGTCCCCAGATTCGTCTAAATGTAAGCTATCTTCCTGCAGCGAGTTTCGTTGCCCAATATACTAAACCTAGGGAGAACAGCAGAGCCAAAGATAGTGCATTGGCACCTTTATACGGTGTTGTACGAGGCTATGCATACTAATTTTAGTACACTATTTAGGATTTCTTGAGCGGAAAATATCAATTTTACGTGAAAACTAGGTTTGCGGTATTGCAATTATCCGACACGCAACGACTGCGACTTCGAATAAACCACATGTCCCCAGATTCGTCTAAGTCTAAGCTATCTTCCTGCAGCGAGTTTCGTTGCCTAATATACTAAACCTAGGGAGAACAGCAGAGCCAAAGATAGTGTATTGGCACCTTTTTTCGGTGTTGTACGAGGCTATGCATACTAATTTCAGTACACTATTCAGGATTCCTTGAGCGGAAAAGGTCAATTCTAAGTGAAAGCTAGGTTCGCGGTATTGCAATTATCCAACACACAACGTATGCGACTTCGAACAAACCACATGTCCCCAGATTTGTCTAAATGTAAGCTATCGTCCTGCAGCGAGTTTTGTTGTCTAATATACTAAACCTAGGGAGAACAGCAGAGCCAAATATAGTGTATTGGCACCTTTTTTCGGTGTTGTACGAGGCTATGCATACTAATTTCAGTACACTATTTCGGATTTCTTGAGCGGAAAAGGTCAATTTTACGTGAAAGTTAGGTTTGCTGTTTTGCAATTATTCGACACGCAACGTCCGCGACTTCGAACAAACCACATGTCCCCAGATTCGTCTAAATGTAAGCTATCCTCCTGCAGCCAGTTTCGTTGCCCAATATACTAAACCTTGGGAGAACAGCAGAGCCAAAGATAATGTATTGGCACCTTTTTTCGGTGTTGTACGAGGCTATGCATACTAATTTCAGTACACTGTTTAGGATTTCTTGAGCGGAAAAGGTCAATTTTAAGTGAATGCTAGGTTTGCGGTATTGCAATTATCCCCCCCGCTGGGTCACTGATAACTTCGGCGTAGTATGTTCCCATGTTCGTCTAGACGTCAGCTATCTTCCTTCCCCGAGGTCCGTCGCCGAAGCGGTACAACTCACGGAGAAGAACGCCGTCCAAAACACTGAAGTTTGCGTGGGGAGGTCCGACTACCCGAGCCTGCGCAAAAAAGCCTCGAACACAATCGAACACCAAAATCAGGACTTCTACGACCCTATGCAATAGTTCTGCGGCAGCATACTCCGGAGTATATATCGGCGTGCTGCGTAGGTTTGTGCTAGCGACCAATGACCAGCAACGTTTATTTCTCGACTTCGGGCTATGATATTATATGTGCAGCACGTTCGAGATTCGTTGGCTCTTTAACCAAGGCAAACCAACATCAACTCGTGCACGATCTGCTTGCTCACTGTGTGCCAATACAGGAATGTCAAAGGATTTGTTCATCGGTTTTGTGTTCGTTGAATCTCTCCATGCTGCATTGATCTCCGGTGGCGTTCCCTCGCCACGGCGACTAGTGTTCAAGCACACTATTCAAACCATCACAATTCTCCAGCGCGGCACGCTCGAAAATAACAAAAATATGAAATCGGCGGGAATCGAACCCCCGACCCTCCCTTGCACACGATAACATTTCACATCCAGAGCGTCATGAGGTGTTTGGCGAGTGTTGCATGATGAGTTAGCTGCACCTACAAGAACCATTGTAGGCTGGAGTTTTTTTTGCGTATGGATGACATCGTCGATTTTTTTTTTTTTTTTTTTTGTTCTGAGGGAGGTGCAACTTAACTCATACAGCAATGAGCTCTACATCTCTCACCCAAAAAAAAAAAAAAAAATCTCGGAGGAAACGAAAACTTTTAACCGATGAACAAACCCCATGGCTTAAGGGCCCGTTTTAACGAAGAAGAAAAAAAATCTATTTGGAAAAAAATACATTCAAATCCGCTTTTCATTGGTCACCACACGCACCAGCACCAAATATTATGCCCCAAGATCCTAATCTTTGGTGCTGGTGCGTGTGTTGACCAATGAAAAGCGGATTTGATATTTTTTTTTCCAAATTGAATTTTTTCCTTCTTCGTTAAAACGGGCCCTAATACTTCGATCGCGCGTACTTACGGATTTTATATGTCCTCATGTAGGATGTACATCCCGTTTGAGGGGGACACAATCTGAGGCTGTAGAATTCAGGAAGTGTGTGTCTATTTGTGGGGGGATAAATCATTAAAATAAATTAAAATTAAACAGTCTGAAATAAACGTACCAGGTATACTATAGTGTTCCGACGAGTTGACGTGATAGGGTGGGTCTACTATTAGTAGCGCAAGCCACCTGTCGTCGTTATATATTTGTATGGGGTATTTTTATCGTGCGTACTCTGATTTTTATGTTTACTGTTTATTTATTTTTGATACACAATACTATATATTTAGGGCAATAACCAAAAACGGGTATACCCGGTCGGTTTTCACTCAAAAACGGGTACATGATGGAATCGAGTAAAAAACACGCCCAGCGAGCCACGCGATTGGCCAAAAACAAATTGTACCCATTTTTGAGAGAAACTGTCCCGGGTACAACTGTAAATGTCTACTATGCCTGGGGCTTTCAACCGTTTTGGGTTATTTATTTTGGTTAACCACTTGCCTACAGCAGTGTGCCTCGCTCTCCACTGCGTCTGCGGCCGTTCTTTCGTTGTTTCATTTTCTTCCAAGCTCTTTCACATTTCACTTCAACTCTATTCAACCATTTTACGCACCTGGGTACGTATGTCTTCAGAGTGATACGACCGTATATACTGTTGTATGTATGCACATTATGTACCCGTTTTTGATTCAAACCGGCGCGGGTGTACCCGTTTTTGGTTATTGCCCATATATTTATATTGTTGCACATATAATAGAACCAACCGTGATAAAGTACATGCGAATATATCATTATGTTTGTGCTCTTTTAAATTATAGCTTTGCTGATAATTCTATAATATACAAGGGGAAACATTCCAACATTCGCCGTCGGCCCACGCCGCCGACGAAGCTAACGAAGGAGGATGGAACTTCACAACACGCAAACGAAACTTCAGTGCTGGCATAAAATAACCTAAAGTCATGCAACGACCTTTCCCGAGCGAAACTTAAACTTCGAAGGTTTTGACTGGAACATGACCCGCAAACGATTTGAGCTGGCATACTTGGCCACGGTGAGCCCACGAATCACTAAAAAATAACACACCGGCGCCTGAGAGCGCAGAGCGAGGAAATGGTGGATGCAATCTGTTACTATCATAAATATATATATATACGTATATATACGACTACTCGTATCATACGTCGTACTGTTTATTATGTCAGCCCTCCTTTTCTCTCAATCCTATACTATGATTAGTAGTTTTTTTTTTTTTTTTTTCCATCCCATTTATTATCTTGGCACTTCCGTCTTTCTCCCTCCCTAGTCGTAACTCAGATCCGGGGTCACAAAGTAGTCTCCTCTCCCTCCTCCCCCACTACGGTTCTTCCCTTGATTTTTATCGCGCAGAGGGTTCAGCCTTCCCAACGCTCGTCGATCTTCATCGAATTTTGCTAACTCACGCTCTCGCGCTTTCCGCTAGTCAAGATTTTGCGAGAAAAAGTCCCTACGAGCATGCAGTCGGGGGGGCTCGAACTCGCTTTCTTGACGCTAACAGGCTTCGTGGTTAACCTTTTTAGTGTGCATTAGTTTATTTGTAACTGTAAAGCATAATTTAGATGGCAAGAGTAGTATTGTATTTTCAGGGTTCTTTACGGTGCGGTTTTTCCTATCGGTTCGGTGCGGTTCGGTGCGGTTAACCGCACCGAACCGCACCGTAGGATTTTTGCCCTCTTGAAAACCGCACCGCACCGCACCGTAGGTTTTGCGTTTTCGGAAAACCGCACCGAACCGCACCGTAGGAAACAAAATATAACCGAACCGCACCGTAGCATTTACGATTTCTGAAAGCAGCACCGAACCGCACCGTAGGAAATATCACAGCACCGAACCGCACCGTAGGATTTTCAATAACTAAAAACCGCACCGAACCGCACCGTACGATTCCCGATTTCTTAAAACCGCACCGAACCGCACCGCAGGAATGTCATAGAAACCGCACCGCACCGTGTGCATCAAGATACGGTGCCAAAAACCGTTAGATCGGTTACTCTGGTTTTATGTGTACTACTTATTTGTTTTTGATACAGAATACTACATATCTAAAATATTTATATATGGTGTACATTACCATACACACTACGTGATACGACCATTCCCCTTGTGCGGAGCAAAGGTTCTCCACCCCGCACAAATGATCTACTCGACCGCCAGCTTTGGTGACCGCCTTAAAAAACAAACGGCACGCTGGTTGTCTACCTCACGCAGCGAGTGGCGTGTTTTACAGCGTCGTTGCCAACCGACGCCAACCCAACCTATACATATACGTATTTATAGGGGGCGGGGGGTATTCATTTGTTGCTTGCCTTAGTAATTTGACCATTGACCACGCATCCCTTTCGAGACGGAGCAGGTATTAATAATATATATATATATACAAGGGGCTTCGCCGGCGGCCTGGACGGCCGCCGGTCGCAGCCTTGCGTGATGCCGGAACGTTAGCAGCATTGTAGCGAAGGACGGGGCGGGGGTCAGACGTAATGCCAAGAGTTATACACGTTTTTAGTTAGCAGCAGCGTTGTGTCGAAGGATGGAAATCAGACGTACTGCCAAGAGTTGAGAGCGCTCTGCACTATACAAAACCGGGAGTCTTCGCTGAGGGGACCACCGTCACCTTAAAGTAGCGCCGGACACCGGTCTTGGGGACAAATTACTTGGAATTAGAGTAAAACGTATGCTTGATACAAGGTTCTCTCCCCTCCCCCCTTGGGGATGATAGTGGCTGACTTAAAAAATCCGTGGGGTTGTCGCAAGCTGAAAAAAAGGGGAGAACACAGCAGCAAAAGCGCTCGTTCCTCGTATGATGTGTACCAGCTACGTACGAGTACTAGCCACCGAGCAAGAACGAAGAACATTTGAAAACATTTCTTGAAAGCTCAAGAAAACAGAAGGAACTACTGTAGTACCCCGTAGAGTAGTGGGTACGGGTACGGATGGATGCCGATATGCGTACGTAGATTTGGCGGTGTTTCAATGTTAGAATAGGATGCCAAAGGAGTAGTTTTGGGTACCGGTACAAGATAAGCCTTCAGGCAGAAAGCGGGCGGTTTTCGAGGTGTCGGAGCGGCGGGCCGGATCCGAGAGTCCGACCCACGGATCAGCTGAAAACAGCTCGCGTGTCATGCTGGCCCGACCCGCGAGTGGCCCGTTCATCCCGGGTCGTGACCCAACCCGACCCGTGAGCTTTTCAAGACCTTCTGACCCGATCCGACCCGACCCGACCCGACCCAACCCGACCCGTGATATTTGAAAACATTTCGACCCAACCCGACCCGACCCGACCCATGAAATATCAAAAACCTTTTTGACCCGACTCAATCCGTGAGATTTGAAAACCTTTTGACCCGACCCGACCCGCGAGGTTTGAAAACCTCTTGACCCGACCCGACCCGATCCGACCCGGAAAAGTTTAAACACCTAATGACCCGTGAACATCCCTGGAAAATACGATCTACAGGAGAAGATCGCGCGAATACTAAATATCAAGGATACATCTGCTCCGAAATATCTAGATTACGAAATGAGGATCTGATCTGTCAGATGTTTGAACTACAGCACGTAGTGGTCCCTCTATAGTGCCTGTTGAGTAGTGCCGGCTGCCCGCTATAGTGCCTGTGAAAATGTTTGGCAGTGATGGGATTAACCAGTGTGGCAGCGTGTGGAGTAGTGCCGGTTGCCTCTATATAGTGCCGGTATTGTTGACTCTGGTGCATAATTGAACTATTCATATTATCTGTTGGGTCTCCAAACTTATCGAACTTGTTACGCGTACGACGTGAAACACGGTGTGTCGGACACGCAGGCAGACGACAGCTATAATACAGTATGATAACAGCAGAGATCTGTTCGTATTATATATACGAGTGTTAGTAGAGCTGGGCATCGTATTATATATACGAGTGTTAGTAGAGCTGGGCACTGGCTGGCCCAGTCCGTAGCGATTATATTGTCGTCAAAATATATCAGTATACTGGACTGTACCAGTATACTGGCCGAGCGAAGCGAGTAACCGCGAGCGAAGGTATCAGGTACTCGACGCAGAGAAAGAGACCAAACGTGAAAAAGCGGAAGGAAGGAACGCGTGAACATGCCCGACATCCGTGGGGTGGCGGAGAGCTCCTCTCTCCTCTCATCTCCCGAAACACATCTGGTGGGTGTCCGTACTTTAATATGGCCTATCTCTTGGACGTACGTAATATAAAAATCACTAGCGAATACTGTATACTAGCCGGGTCAATCAGTAGATTACTACTGCTAGTAGATTACTACTGTTAGTAGACTACTACTGCTGTTAGTTGATCACTGCTGCCAGTACATACTGTGCCAGTGCCCAGCCCTAAGTATCAGAGCGAGGATCAGAGAAGAAACGTCAGAAAAATAGCCACGAGCCACGATGGCAACGCTGAACGCCACACAAGAGCATTTTCGCACCAAATGCAGCAGGAAGGGTAGACTCTACTTACGCACTGTTAATACTACCGCCGCATTCCTGGTGACTAGCGCTGTAGACTCCTAGGATGACACAAACAAGCACGCACATGAACCCAACACACGCAGCAGCACCGTTCGTGGCTGTCACAAAAGAGGGAAAATAATGAAGCGCGGCTGTTATTGGACCGTGTAGCGTCAAGCCTTTGACGGCTGCTGTGGTATTTTGGAAACAGTATGATACGAGTAGCAGAGCGGAACAACGGTGAATTACACTTTGGGGGCTTCCATGGACCTGCTTGGGTATGGATCGGCGGGAAGCGACCCCGCGAAAAGAGTCAGCTCGCTGCGATAAAAGCCCAGACCTCGCCCAAGGGAGTCAGGCCGGGGCCCATTCTTGTACAGCCGGGCCGGGACCCCTGCGTGCCCCGCAGACAGGACCCGCGGCAAGAAAATAAGAGGTTGCCGATAGACAAAAAAAAATGTGCTCGTACACAAGCACGCACGGTCAGAGTACTGAGGTACGACTTTGCTGCTATTGCTGTACCCCCTCTAGACTCACTTATCTTTGTCTTTTTCTCACACGGGCTCGGTTGACACATCCCTGGCCTCTCAGAGCTCCCACTTGAACTACGCCTCCTTGTATTACTTGCGGAACTTTCCAGCTTTTCTTTGGTTTCTCACTCTTTTTTTGTTCTTCGTTTTTTCGAAAAATACACCCAGCTCAGCTCAGCCCAGCTCAGCAGCGCAGCGCAGCGCAGCTCAGCGCAACAACGCAACGCAGCGCCGTATGCAGCTCAGGCGCGCATGGCAGTGCAGCGCTAGCTCAGCAGCGCAGCACAGCGCAGTGCGTTTCGTTGTTTTCGCAAAAATCACACCCAGCTAAGCTCAGCTCAGCAGCGCCGCTCGGCTAAGCAGCGCATCGCAGCGCCGTGTGGTGCCGTGCGGTATCGTGCCTTGCCGTGCGGTGCGGCGCCGTGCTGTGCCGTGCTGTGCAGTGATTTCACCTTCATCCATACCAGGTATCATACGAGGTACGGAGCTCAGCTCAGCTCGGTTCAGCGCGCCGAAACGCAACGCAGTCAGCGTAGTGCAGCGCTGCTGTGCGTTCTCTTCGTATATGCATGTCGAAAGAAGATGTGCGTACGATACTAAATGCATGCAGGCGGCGTCCGGGTCGTTTTCCTGGATGGAGCATGAAGCTCTTACCCAATGAACGTGTGTATATGCAGTAGTGTCAAACACACAACAATAGCACACCAGAACAGACGAGTGCACACACACCTGCATGTTACGGAGGTATGGTGTGATACCAATTGAGCTGCGGGTGACAGAGCCCACTGAAGCTACTGAAGACACACAACACCGGCACACTGACTGTTGTACGCAGAGGACTCGTCGCACAGCTACGTACATACGCATTCAGAACAGAGCTCCAACCTCTTACTATTAATGCGGTACCGTACTGACTACTGCAATACACGACAGGCAGTCCTCCGCTGTGCCCCCCCCTCCCCTGCCCTTGCCCTTGTTGAGGTTCCGAAAACTGCCCCATGCCTGCCTCGTGCACTGGCTTGCCTGCCTGTTGCACTGGCTTGGAGGCATGGGCTTTGGTGAGCGACATCCTGGCCTTCGGCAGATAGAAGAAGGCGTGGCCGCACGCCTCCGCGGCGCTCTCCAGAGAAACGAAGTGCGACGAAAGTTCCACGTAGCGCGGGGGGGGGGGGGGAACACTCCCGCGCCCCGCCCCCCGTCGCATCATCACCAGGGTTTGGAACCAAACACACTTCGTGTGCTGCACAGCCTATCGTGCCCATCCCCACTGCCCGTTGTACCTCTCGGTGCGTTTGTTCTCGCAGCAAAACAGTAGTAGGGGTGTGATACAGATACTACTGCTGTGTCTTACACATACCTCGCTCAGGAGCAACAAGCAGCACCAGAGCGAGGTTTTGTACGTACCGACGTGGAGGTTAAAATGGGCCTTGAATCGTAGGTAGCCGCCCTGAATAGGGCCGCTATCGCCGAGTATAGGGCCCGGTGCTTGCATTTTCTGTCGAGTCAAAGCCGATTTTGACCGTCTTATCTCGAGTGACCTCCTTATCAATATCGCTTTATACACGCCCCACTCGTACTGCTGTCGTACTGCAGTCGTCCCCGGAACGAGGATGAGTTCGTGAAAGAGTTTTTCACTGTACGAGTATACGTACAGTATTAATAGCAGTACTGCTGTAACTGCAGTACATATTGCTACTGAACGAGTATGCGAGCACGTAGAGCAGAGTTATGTACTCGAAGACTCGTAGTAGATGTACAATAGTATGCACATGGCACTGATCGTTTGTACCATGTAATGCCGTTCTCTGTCATCAAAGTCTCTGCACCGACATATTGTTTCTGCGTAAGCAACGTGAACATGCGAAACGTGTCCCTGGGAACGTGTCCCTGGGATCGGAGTGCAGACCAACTCTTCTGCGCACACCATAGTGTGCAGGTGCATAGCGCAGCAACAGCGAGCAAACATCAGACTTGCCAACAGGAAAACATGTTGATGCATATAAGCTCCCGCAACACACGCGGGTTCTCACCGGACCACTGCCAATCTTCAGCCACGCGACCATAGTATGTATCCCCACTGCTTATTCCTGCGCCCTGTACTGGTGCCAACAGATGCCGTGCTGCTGCTGCTTTGGTGTGTGTCGCCCTTGCTGCCCACAGTTGAGTTTTCCGGGCTTCACTCCCGTCGGATAAAGCCTTCTAGAAAATTATAACTCCTGATGCAACCCAATATCCAGTGCCGTTCATCCGCGTTACGTAATATTTTAGTCCACGTTTCTACCACAAATTTTGCCGTTGTAATTTTCATGCCTCATCGCCGGGACAGGAAGGAAGCTGGCAGCTGACACAGGAGAGTGGAGACTGGAGACAGCGACCGCAGCAAGCGCAATGGTCCGCTCGCTACGCGAACGAAAGGAGGTGAGCTGGACCCAAAAGGTTGGCCTTTCCCACTGTGAATTTGCGCGAAAAGCAAAGCACCTCTCGGGCGATTCGAATTTCAATTCTGCTCGTTTTTTTTGGAAACCTGTTCGGTTTGCGCCCCCTCCTCCTATGGGAAGCATGGCAAGGGACGCACCCCCATCGGCGACACAGCAGCAACAATGCCACCAGACAACTCGCAGAAGAAGGCGGGCCTCTTCTCTCCGCCTTTATCCTGGTATTTGCATGCTGTTTCGACCAGCACACAGGCTACTGGCCACGGTCTTTTTTGCCCATCTCTAACTTTGAAACAAAGAATGACAACGGGCTGGATGAGAAGGGTCGCAATCGAAATATGTTGGCCCACAGCAGGGGCATTGCTTTACCCAAGAGCGACTCGACCGGTCTATCACGCAGCTTGCAAAGCTGGGCATCTATATACCTTGCCCCGGTACTATTTTATAGAACTGAAAACTGACGTACGGCTTGGTATTTGAGTGGGCAAATGGGACAAAAAACGAAAATAAAAATGACGATTTCGATCGGCCACACAGCAACAACCCAGCAAAATCAATGCAACAGGCGACGAAACAGCAGTGAAAAACTCTGGAACTGCTGCGCTGCAAGGACTGAGGAGTTGTACAACGCGCTCGCAAACATGAAACTACTGGCACTGCATGCAGGTCGCTCACCCTATATGCAGGCGGTTGCACCTGTGTTGCTCTCCCCACAAAAAAACTTCGATTCTGGCTCTATGTACTTCAGCCTAACGTCTGGAAGAACCTCTACCACTGTATTTTTTCCCATAGGACATTTCGTATTTCTGCTCTAGCTCCAGCCTCACAGCTAATCAAAAACTCCACCACCCTGCGATGGGCTCTTTGGTGCTCTCACTACTGTGTGGCAAAGCGGCAGCAGTTTTCGCGTCCTCTACGAACAGCGACTACGTCGCTGAAGTTTGAAAATGTGGTTCCAGGCGGTTGAATTACGCCGCTTTTTCAAATGGCGACGACTTCCGTTGGTGCATGTTTTCGAGAACTCGTCGTACACGTACGTACAGCATCACATTTCGTACGTACGACCTCGTGCTCTAAATCTGGTACGTTTTGGCCGTTTTTTTTGCTGTTTTTGAAGGCACACTACAAAGGCGGTTGCGGCACGCTGTTGTGCTAATCCGCAAATGTCCACCACCCTGGAATATCTTCCATGGTCTGTGCAGGCATATAGGAGGAGTTCTGGGCGATTTCATGTTGGTCTAGCACAGCGACTACTTCGTTGAACATCGCCTTATCGGGCGGCGCGACTACCTAGGGCTCGAGCTGCGAAATCGCTTTCAGCACAGCGGCCGTGAATTCTCGAAGATTACAAATCCATCGTCCAATGTAGCTTCGTTTGGCTACACCCAGTATCAATTGGGCTTGGGCCTTGATGCTGAGGGTGTGTCCAAACAGAATCGAAAATCGAAATCGAAAATCGAAATGAAAATAAACGAGGCGCTGATTGGTCCCTCGCTCACACATGTTCCCCTTCGTTTTTTAGGTTCCGAGAAAATGAACGATTTACAACCCATTGCCGAAATCAAAAAGTTGACAGCTGAAAATCGAAAAGCAAATCGAAAGCACGAACAGCAACAATTCAGCGTGCTCTACTGGTCAGCGCAGCCACGTCAAAATATCATATCAGGACTGCCGCACGCAGCACGCAACCCACAGCTAGCACGCCAACACAGCCGCACAGATCCCCCGTAAATAGCCAGCAGGCCAACCACAACACCAGCCCAGACGCTCTAGGGGCTTTGTTTGCCGGCGTTCGAGCCAAAGCGAAGAGAAATTGAGTAGAGTTCAGCATCATGCCCTCGAGAATGAGGTTGAATGTTCGTTCTCAGTATAATTTGAATTTTGATCCCGGGGCGTCAAAGTTGGACACGCGACCACCTCCATGGGAGGCCCAACGACCTCCCGGTATCGAATTGTCGTCGCTTCTCCCTGCTCCTCTGGTGGGCCTGTGGTGCCGAGCGCTAGTTTGTCGGCATGTGTACATAGTTGTGAACAGCCCATGGCTTGTGCTCTCAGTTGTTTTTCGCCTGGATCTTGCTGTTTCCCAATTCGTTTCTGTTTGGACACGTCGGCTAAAATGATACCGAAAACGAAATGATTTCGATTTTCGATTTCGATTTTCGATTCTGTTTGGACACACCCTGAGGCTCTCCGGTGCCTCGGTAGGGAGAACACGGGGACAACGATGAGCGTTTCCAAAGTTGCCTTGTGAGGGCTGATGTTTGACCAAGTCCGTTTCAATAATATTATGACGTTATGGAAATACATCATTTTGGTGATTTGTAGGGATGAGCAAACACAGGTGGCTTTGAGAGACTTATCTTCCTCGGTTTTTGTTGTCGTGCTTGTATCTTTCTGCAAAATATAATACTGCTATTATTATAATAAAATCGTCTGATTAACCACTATTTACGTGTTACAAACAATTTCCCCCCCAAAAAAACCCTGAAAATTCATACTAGATTTTAACATACCTCCTGTCAACATGGTTGATTGGTTCATACCCTTGTATGTATATGTCTCCCCCCCCCCTGCCCCCCCCTTTAACAATTATAAAGGATAAAACGTTGTTGTTGTTCTTACTGATTGCCACTAAGGGCCCGTATTAAGCGAAAGAAATTTCAATTTTTTTTTAATTGAATCAATTCGATATTTCGAGTTGAAGTGAAAATACGGCTTTGCGTCCTATCAGGTGAAATCACGTATAGTCCATGCAATTGAAGAATTCCAAAAAAACCGACCTCGACAGTACACATGAGGTGAGAGCATAGTTCTGATTTAAAAAAACACCCCTGTAACGCCCGTCTCCTCGCGAAGGGGAAGATGGATTCATTTTTATTTTAGTTTTGTTCTTCGACTCTTTACGACCAATATACCTGAAAACAGGGATTCCATTCCCATTACGTAGGTGTGCTGTTTTAACAAGCTATATCTGAAGGCGGATTTCGATGGGTTTGTGAAATCGCAAAGTGGAACTTTTTCCCGTTTGAAAAAAAAATAACTTTTGACGAAGAAAACCGACAAAAACCGTGTCCGGGACGTCACACGCGGATCATTCGTTCGTAAAAGTCACCCAGCCAACCTAAAAAAAAATATCAAGGCTTATCACGGTATTTTGACGGGACGGTAACGACGGTAACGGCCGGACGGGACGGTTAAACCGTCGTTAAACTGTTCCCGTCGTCTCGTCAAATCCCGTCCCGTCCCGCCGACAAATCTCCAACCGTTGAACTTTACCGTCCCGTCCCGTCATCGAAATCTGCCCCGTTGAACTTTACCGTACCGTCCCGCCAAGACAATCGCTCCCGTTGAAAATTACCGTCCCGTCCCGTCGAGATTTTGTAATTTACCGTCCCGTCCCGTCATGCACCGTTGTCTTTACCGTCCCGTCCCGCCGACAAAACTTGTCTCTCCCGCCAAGATTCACACCTGCCCGTTGTCTCTTCCCGTCATTCCCACCAAGAATCTACGAATTTACAAAATTTGTTTTTTCACACTGGTAGGTACATTAAAATTAAGTTAAAGTGATAAGAATTTACGAAATTACGGAATTACGAAATACGAAAATTCCGAAATATGAAAGATCAAAATATCAAAACATGAAGTATTGAAATAACAAAAATTTGAATTTACGAATTTACGATGGATGTATTAATATTATAGTAGACGCCAAGACGGGGGTGGGTGGTAGTGTCGGCTCGCTGGCCACATGTCGGACTGTTGGCTCGACTGTACCTGGGGATCGACACCACCAGTTGTCAAGCAGAAATAAACTTCTCTGCTCTTTCGGCAGTCGTTAGCCAACTGCGCACCTCCCTTGGGCCTGACAACATCGACAAGATGATGCTGCTCAAGCTCAACTCGCACTTGATCCCCGGGCTAGCGAAGGTTCTTCAGGATGTAGCGGCGTTAAAGGCTAACTACGACGTGGAGGCTGCCGCATCAGTCGCTGCTCAAAACGCTGCGGCTGGCGAGGTTATTTCTGTAGACGGAGCATGATGAGATTTGCTCTGTACTATGATGTAAATATATACGAGTTCGTAGCGTAATTTGTAGATTGCAAGGTAATTCGGTGCGATTTCGCCGTGCCGGTATATAATTTATTATGGGAATACGTATTTCAAGATGGCTTTTTGTTTACGTACGATTCGTACGAGTGTTTCTTTTCGTTTGTTCCTCTGGAGCAACAACTGTTTTGATCCAATGATCCAGTGCCGTCTCTCCCCGCCGTGAAGAAAAATATTTACCGTCCCGTCCTGTCGTGAAAAAATATTTTTACCGTCCCTTCCCGTTGTGAAAATATTTACCGTTCCGTCCCGTCGTGAAAAATTATATTTACCGTCCCGTCCCGTCGTGGAAAACAATTCCGTTGAATTTTACCGTCCCGTCCCGCCGTGAAAATCTACCCCGTTGAAATTACCGTCCCGTCCCGTTGAGGAATTGTACACCAACCGTCCCGTCCCGTCCCGTCTCAAAAACCTGTTTGGTCGTCATTTTACCGTCCCGTCCCGTCCCGTCTTCATTTTTTTTCCCGCCAAACAAATAAAAACAGTACCGTCCCGTCCCGTCTCGATTATCGAGTACCGTGATAAGCCTTGAAACAAAGGGCGCGAAACGATTCTCTCTCATTCTACGGACGGAACTCTGCATTTCTGTTTTATATAAAACGCAAGCCCGATGAGATATTCATAGGTTTTGTGAAAGTAGCTGATCTTGGACCCTTGCAAGCTGTAACTTACTTGATTTTAATGTGGGCGAACAAAAAAAATGCCAAAACCGTATTTGTTCGCTGGCCTGGTGACCACGCGATAGTCAGCAGTATCGCCCAATTCGCGTATTTCAACGTTATGTACCTGAAACGTTAAGGCAAATTGTACTGCATGGACCATATATCCGTGTGTTCTCCGAAAATGTGAAGTTTCGAGATCGGGTTAATAACGCGACATCCCACAGAACACCCGGCTGACATAGGAGTACGGGGCGAGGAGGAGATCAGGTGCTGCGAGAGTCGACCGAGCCGTGCATCGTCACGTGCACGCCGGTTACAGCCTCTGTTTTATTTTTAAGGCCCAGGCTAGGAAGCTGTCACTCTCAGCTTCGCGTGGGTGGTCGGAGGAAGCCCTTAAACGCCATGTATCGGACAGCGACAGCGATGCAGCCTATCGAAGTCTTGAGTTTTTCCTCCGTGTTTTGGGTCGATCGCTTGGTTCTCGCCGGGCTTGGCCGATGGAGCTGGTGGAAAAATTTCAAAGGGCTGTTCGCGGGTCAGGTCAAACCTCACGGGTCAGGTCGGGTCGGGTAGGGTCAGCTGACCCGACCCGACCCGCGAGAATTTTGAGATATCGGGTCATGACCCGACCCGACCCGCGAAATTTTGAGATGTCGGGTCATGACCCGACCTGACCCGCGAAAATTTTGAGATGTCGGGTCATGACCCGACCCAACCCGCGAGATTTTGGAAACCTCTTGACCCGACCCGACCCGACCCGTGAGATTTTCAAACCTTCTGACCTGACCCGACCTGACCTGTAGGATTTTGAACGCTTGCTGACCCGACCCGACCCGACCCGCCAGATACCGATTGACCCGTGAGATACGGGTTTCATACGGGTCGGTTCGACTGGACCCGTGGTATTTCTCGTGGGTCAAAGATAAAAACTCGCGGGTCCAAACCTGTAGTCGTTGCTCGTTTGTCCGTTGGTTGGGCCTTGGTCCCTCAGAATATTCCTAGAAGAGTGTCGTGCTTGTTTGTGTTTTTTTTTGTGTTTTTTTGCTTCAGTTTTTTGTGATGTGTGCTCCCGAAGATCTTCGTGGATAGAGAGAGAGAGAGGTAGACCCACATCCCGCACATTGCCGTGCCTACCACGCCTTCTTCTCGGGTCGACCTGATAGCTCTGACCCAAGATGGCTTCTGCTTCCGCCCCGAAAAGCGGGCAGACTATGCCGCCTCCGGCGAGGGCAAGCGTACTAATTTATCCATGTGTTTGTGACATGGTCTGCCTTGTTATTACTGCTGCTGCCATTATTATTCTATCTTTTTGTACCCTGCATTGATTTGTGGCCTGTCTGTAGTAGATTTGGAGGATGTGTGAGCATGATGAGATACTACTGGGTGTCATCCGACCAGGAGTTCGCCAAAAGTATGCCTGGTATGTAGTACAAGGTAACTGGTATACAATATGATCGTTCTGCACGATATGATATGCACTCGGGGTATCGGCACGACGGGTAGGAAGGGGTAAGGTTAAAGGTTGGGTCCGCCCGCTTCGACGAGAGTGGCCTTCGGGCAGGAAACGGTAATATAGAAAAAATACGGTCCTGCGGGCCGGATCCGCGGGTTCGACCCACGGGCCCGACCCACGGGTCAACGGAAAACAACTCGCGGGTCATTCTGGCCCGACCCGCGAGTGACCCGTTTCTCGCGGGTCATGACCTGACCCGACCCGCGAAAAGTTTGAGATGTCGGGTCATGACCCGACCCGACCAGCGGAAAATTGAGATGTGGGGTCATGACCCGACCCGACCCGCGAACATTTTGAGATGTCGGGTCATGACCCGACCCGACCCGCGAGATTCTGGAAACCTCTTTACCCGACCCGACCCGTGAGATTTGCAAACCTCTTGACACGACCCGACCAGACCTGGGAGATTTTGAACACTTGCTGACCAGACCCGACCCGACCGGCGACATTTTGAACACCTCCTCACCCGACCCGCGGGTCGGGTCATGACCCGCGAACAGCCCTGAAAAAATTTGAGCTTGCGACCGCCATGAGTTTGTTTGAGGAGCCACCGCCGGGCCACGTTGTGCTATGGTATGTAGCCGTGGGCGCGACTATTGCTCCGGTCGCCACTCATTGGGGTTAACGATTTATCGCCTTGTTGGTGGTTGTCGAGAACAGCCCAAACAGCGACGGATCGCCTCGGGGACGTTCACCCAGTGGGAACATGCCATGCATGTTGGGTGAACTCCAATCGATTCGAATCGATTCGAATCGATTCGATTCGATTTGCAAAAAATAAAGTCTTTTGGGACTTCTTTTGATATCCGCTGTCCGATCGAATCGATTTTTTCATGCCCCAAAGTACAAATGTCTTTCCGGTGATTCATGCTTTGACCAATCAAATGAAAGTCCGCGTCGATTCATTAAAAAAAAATCGATTTGAAATCGATTCGATTTGCAACTTTCTTTCGTTAAAACGGGCCCTAAAGATACCTTATAGGTACAAATAAAGAATGCACACTATTAAAACCCAAATCACTAATTAATTAAAAATCCATCCAGGTGCTTTCAAGTTTTACCAGGTACTCCATAACCTGTCCTCACACACCTCTTCTTATATACCATACATGGCTACAAATAGTCAGTAGAACCACTCTATCACGTAAACTCGTCGGAACACAATAGTATACCTGGTACGTTTATTTCAAACTGTTTAATTTAATTTTAATTTAATTTAAATTATTTCTTCCCCCACAAATAGACACATAGACACACACTTCCTGATTTCTACAGCCTCAGATTGTGTCCCCCTCATACGGGATGTACATCCTACATGAGGACATATAAAATCCGTAAGTACGCGCGATCGAAGTATTACACTCAGCTAGCAAAGATGAGCTTCGACGAAATCCTCGAGCTCACAGCTGTTGTTTTTATTTTAATTTTTTAATATATCATACCTCTAAAGAGCTCGTACGAAAATGTAAACATGAAACATGTACATGTGAAACCAGGTACAGCAGTTACATATTACAAGGTTCCCCTCCGGGACGTGCCTAGGGGAGTGGCGCAAGGACGAATCGAAAACCTACTACGACGGCATGCGATATTAAATCATACGCGTATCATATTGTATTCAGTTCGTAGTACATAAATACGACGCTATGAAATATCTAGTACTACTACTGCTGTTCATACCTGTAGACCTTTTTAGAGCTGCACCTGCATTTTTGGGGATAAAAAACACTCGGAAATATGGTGGAACCGTTACTATTGACTCTTAAGAGATCCCGCCAAACATGTTTGCCAACATTTAATTGTTGTGGAGCTCAAGCTAAGGAAGGCCCATCCCGCACAAAACCAAGGACTCCCGGCAAAAAAATGTTTGAAAATACTCCAAGCGTGATACGCTGCACATACATGCACGCATGACACACGGCACACACCGCACACGCACGCACACGTGACACATGCATGTACAGTAGTGGTGGGATAATATTTGCTGAAGAAGTAGAAAAGGATGCACCGAAGAAAGGGCTGGAACTCTCGACAACACCTGCCTAAGAAACCCACTTGGTTTTGTTACGTACAATACAAAAAAAAAGTAGGAAAAAAAGTAGAAAAAAAAGCGTATGCGTCGGCATCGCCAAGGATCGAACTCAAGCCTTCAAATCTGAAATCGGAGACAGTGACCGTTTGACTATGTTTTTAAAGATACATTTTCCATGTACTGGTACAGCAGTATTATTTGTTGTTGCGCGCCAGAGGTACGACAGGTCGCACACCGCACATACATAATGCAAGCACAGCAGCAAGCAGCAGCAGAAGAGAGAGAGAGGTGGTGGTGTGCCTGATGACGGATGCAAGCCTGCATAAAGCAACCACTATACTTGATAGATGCCCCCGGACGACCACAAGCAGTATACGGTGGACCTGCCACAGGCACGTCTGCTGCTTGTGCTTCTAGCCGGGGCTGTGGCGTTGTTCGCATTCGTTGCATGGTGTTTGATGTCTGGTGGGTTTCTGGAGTGAGCTTCGGGGAACAAACAAAAAAAACGAAAAATAATATTTGGACAGCAGTAGTTGAGGTACTCCTATTTATTCAAAGCGGTCATTACATTTCTGGTCATAGTAAGCTTGGGTCTGTCACATAGCAGCAGAACAGAAAAAAGTACGTAGATAGATGGTGGGTATTCTAGACCGCAGGTTCCTCCGATAGACACAGCTAGCCACAGCAATACAGCGCAAATGGGCGTGTCACACGCACGGTGTTACATGCTGGTGCTTATGCAGAGTTGTAACGTTGTGCTCTCTGCATGTTCTGTTGTCAACCTATGGTATACTGGTATGGCTCTCCTGTGTGCTCATGTGGATGATGAGCTCGTGGAATAAGGGGCAAAAAATAGGGCAAGATACAAAAAAAAACAGTATTATTATTTACTGGCACATACGTACAAAAATACGGCCTCGTGCAGAGAACCCGGGAAATCGTCTTATCCACTCCCGCGGGAAAACAAACTTCGAGCGCCCGCCACGCGAGCTACAGTGCTCGGATCGAGCTCAAACCTCGACCAATGTGTCCGGCCGGGCCTCCCGTGTCGGGGTCCTTAGCGTTTTGCCGAAAAGCGCTCGCGCGAAGAGAAGAGTTGCGAAAAGTGCGAAAAATTCACAAACATAACTATACATATGCCATCACAGCTGACCGCATTAACCATAAGAAGACCAGAGTTCTACCTTTTACTGTACACTCGTATGGTCCGTCCGGCACAAAATGTTTCTACTGAAGTTTACGAAGTAGTCACAACTCATGATAAAATACTTTTTTTTTAATGAGACAACCATATACTCGTGACCGTAAAGACAAGAGGAATCGATGCTGAGAACGAGAAAGAAGATAATTTTCCACACTAAATTCAAGTAGTTACCTAACATTGCATCAAAAAATATTTCTCCAAGACTGGCCAAAATCGACCAAAATCAGTCATTTTGGGCAAAATTATGAATATCTCACGCAATTTGGTATTGCTGCAAACGAAAAAAAACGGCCTGGAGGCGTGGACAAGAGCAATCGTTTGCCGTATTCTATCAGTGTATCGCACGATTTGTCAAACAGTAGTAACCAGGGGAAAATGACCTTCGATATACATTGTTTCCCTCATATTTCTCCCTCTAAAGCTGTTTTTTTATTATGAAGAAAATGGCCGACGGCCTATGGTCATAGCTCCCCAAATCAGTGCTCAGAATTTGGGTTTGAAAAGTATTACACCCAGGGAAACAAGGAGCTTGTTTATACGTTTTTGGCATAAACGAGGCGACGTAATGTAATAATTAAAAAAAAAATCGTGAGAAGCTTGCGCGCAGTGTTGATCTTTCTGACGGTGCCTCCAGATTTCCGAACAGCTCAACACATCCTGAGAAATGTACCTTGGTGCGGGGAATGTATTGGAAACATTGAAATATTGTCCCAGATGGACTACAAAGATGCAGAACCCCGCAAATCATCTCGCATCAAAAGTATGAATCCCTGTCCCCGTTTGGGGCGCTTGGAACACCGGCGCTCCTTCTGTACGCGGTAGCGAACCGCTACCTTGTCGCGTGCACTCGCTTCGGAGAAGCGCTCGGTACAGTCACTTCTTCGTCGGACGCCCCATCACCGCCATGGTCCGTCGACAGGCCAGGCTCAGCGGTGCCGGCACCCTCGGCCCTACCATCGGCACCCGCACCGTCGATGGCGATGGGTTGATGCGCCATGAGTTGTGGAAGACCTCTCTCTCAACTCTGTGCATGGTGGTACTGCTTGGGGACGCCGAGAAATACGCACCCCCTACCAAACAAGCCTTCCTGCAAGCAAGGAAACCCCAAAAACAAAAATTGTTGGATAGTTGGCACCGCCGCAACTAACTTAAAAAACTAGCCAGCTTATAACTAGCTGGCAACTATTAGTCAGCCAGCTCACAGCCCTAATATTATACGTATGTACGTAGCCGGTACGTAGAGCACAGCAACTTTAACTTTGCCAGTTTCAAGATCAGCATGATCACTATCCATAGCAAAAACATCAACAGCGACAGCACCACCAACGTCAACGTCAACACCAACACCAACACCAACAATCAACAATCTACCGACAAGTTTACAAAGCCTACCCCCGACACCCAAACCCCCACCGCCAACACCCACCCCCCTACACCTACTCACCCACCCCTCCCCCAACCCCTTAAAAAGGTGGACTACTCCGACCCGGGAGAGCTATCCCTCGCCGACATCCGGCCCGGTAGGGTAACAGCCGCCAACGCTCCAGCGGAGCCTCCGACCCCCCCCCCCCAACTACCGCCTTCCAAGAAAAACGCGAGTAAGGCTAAGGGCAAGGGCAAGGGTAAAGAGCAAGAAGAGGCCGTGGGGGAAGGGAAAGCGAAGAAGGGGGGGTCGAAAACGGCCTCTCCCGAGCCAGAGAAGGAGAAGAAGAAAAAGAAGGAGGCGGGGAAGGGCAAGTCGGCGGAGAAGAGAGAGGAGAAAAAACAGAACAAAAAAAAGTCAGTCGGGCGAGCCGCTGCTGTTAGCGCGGATGTAGCGCCGTCTGGTTTGGCGAAAGTAGCCAAAAAGTCGAGGAAGGTGGCGAAATCGGAGCCCGAGCCGGAACCGGAATCGGAACCGGAACCGACAGATATGGCTGGAGGCGGGGGCGGGAAGGAGGCGGAGGCGAAGAAGTCCAAGAAGAAGACGAGGAAGAAGAAGCAGAGGGCGCCATCAAGCAAGAGGGGCACTAAGAGAAGGAAACCGAAGAATATGAGGGAGACTGAGGAGGAAGAAGAGGAAAGCAGCAGCAGCAGCGACATCGAAACCGAGAGCGATGCTGCTGACGTCGGGGAGAAAAAGGGCAAAAAAATGATGCCGCCCAAGAAACGGCCAGGCTTCGCCGCCGCTGCCACTACCGTTGCTGCTGCTGCTGCTGCTGCTTCCTCTCAAGCGTCCAAACGCACGAAGAAACGCACCGCCCCGACCGCGGCGAAAGCCTTCTCTTCGGAAACCCCCGCCGCTGCTGCCTCCGCTGCCGCCGCTGTTGTTCCCGAGAAGAAACTTAAGAAGAGGGGTCGCCTGGCGGGGCGTGCTTCCGAGGGAGGAAAAGGAAGAGGAGGAGGAGAGAGTATTTCGCCGGAGCACACCGGAAAAGAACGCGTCGGCGTGGGTGTCGAGGGTCCTACCCGTCACGTTGACGTGAGGAAGGGGTCCCGCAATCGGAGAGCGTCGGCGGTGGCGGCAGGGGCGGTGGGCAAGCCGGCCACGCTGGGAGGCAGGGCTGGGAAGGGAGTAAGGACGAGCGCTTTCGTGTCTAGCCTTGGAGCACCGGTAGGAACGGCGGGGGGGAAGGGTGGGGATGGGGTGGCGGGGGGCAAGACGTCATCATTGAAGGAGGTGAAGCGCGGCGCGTCTATCGGCGCAGGGAGAGGCACCAAGAGAAGCAGCCCGTCGTCCTTGTCAGAGGAAGGGGGGGGAGAGGAGGCGGGAGCGGGCGATGGGGGAGGGGAGGGGGGTGAGGACAAGGATCATGATAAGGACGAAGAAGCGCCCACGCCGCCGCAATACGCCAAGAGGCGTAAGGGGCGCGCCGTGGGGAAGGGGCCGGCCTCTGCCAAGAAGAAGCCGGCCGCTGGTACTGGTGACGTCGATAGCGATGACGGCGGTAACGGTACTGGCGGATCGAAAACCCGTGGCAAAGCAGCAGCAGCAGCAGCAGCGGGCTCTCTTGCTGCGTCACCGGGAGCGGAGGCACCCAGTGTACCATCAAGGGGAGGCGGGGCTGGGGGTGGTGCGGTGGAACAAGCGGCGGCCGCGGCTGCGTTGAGAGCGGCTGTGTCGCCATCTAGGGAGGGCGGAGAGAGGACGAGCTCGAGGAAGAGAGGGGCAGGCGAGGCCGCCGCGGCATTGTCGTCGCCGGCGCTTCCGCCACCGCCGGGCGGGGGGGTAGGCGCCAGGGCGTGGACGGCGGGGTCTTCTTCTCCTGTGCCCGAATCCGACGAGACTCCTTCGAAGCGGCGGAGGGTGCCGACTCGGCTGTGGAGTCCTCACAGTGGCGCGCCGGGTGAGTCGACGGGAGGGCCCTCCCGGGGTATTTCTTTTAGTTTTGTTTCTTCGTGTGGACGGACGCACGTGATCTTGAATTCGGGGGAAGTGAGGTCTGTCCACCCTCCCTTCCCCCCCCCGCGCGTATTTCGTTCGGGGAGTATATTCGAGGTAGGGAGGACACGATCCCTGCTTCCCTCGGGAAGCACAGCGAAACGGCAGAGCGATCGCGCGGTAGGAACGATTGTCTTCTTGCGTGCCGTGTATACATGGTGTAAGCTTTCTCCGGTAGTTTGTTTGCATGGTGTGCTTCGTACTACAGCAGTTGTTACGTCGCGAAGTTTGTCTTCCCAGCATTCCCATTTTTTTTTTTTTTTGTGAGGTATCTTAGTTTCGTTGATCCTCCCGTTCGAGTGGTCCTCCTGTTTTGTATGTTAGGGTTTAGGTTTTTTCATGCCCCCCCTCGTTGCTTTTTTTTTTCTGGCGCGTGCTGAACGTCAATATCGATGCCGAATTTCTTAACCGCACACGGAGGATGGCGGGTGTGTATGCCGCCTGCCTCCCAGCACGGCGAAGCGACCGCTACCCTACTCTAACCTTCCCTACCTTACTCTATTCTACCCTACCCTACCCTACCCTACCCCACCGTGCTTCCTGCCAATATTGACTTCCCCGCTTCGTACAAAAGTTACACCCAGCCAATGATCTCGTTGGGCGTCATGACGTGAAAACACAAAGCACACAGCAGCAGCAGCACACACGCGTTTTGATGTCATTCGGATCCACACAGCAGAATCAAGGCATCGTCTATACAGGATACAGGATACACGTATTATACATATCACATGTACTCGTACTATTCATACATTTTTATCATGTTTTTGTTGTATATACCTGGTGCATAGCATGTGATGGTTTGTCCAGATAGCCGCTATAGGGGCCAAGACCTCCCACGAGTTTGAGTTGGAAACTAAAACTAAAACCACTTACAGAGACATAGTAACGCCGAACAGAACGTGGAGCAGCACCCACTCTAGGTATTTACTATTTAGCAACTCTGTCCAGCAACCACTCTTGGTATTTACCAACTCTGTCCGGAAATATAAGGAACATACGTACATTAATATTCAATTAAATAGTTACTTATAAACCGAGACAGAGTGGTACATGATACCAGGTACGAAGTATCGACCCGTCATATTTGTGCAAAAGACCTTTAACCCATTCAGAACTGAAAACAAATGTCCCACACTAATTCCAAGTCGTTTGTCCCCAAATTCGTGGGACCAGTTCTTAAGGGATTAACCCATTCCAAACTGAAAAAAAACGTCCCACACTAATTCCAATTAGTTTGTCCCCAAAAGGGATTAACGCGTGTATATACATAAAAGACAACTTCTTTAGAATCAATCATGATCATATAATACGAAGTATATAATAGTGAAAGTAACGCCCCCCCCCCCCCCCTTTTTGTTTGCTTTTTTCGGCAGCGGCCCTGTCTCCGCGCGCGGCGCCCCGGAGACCCGTTTCTCCGGTCACACCCCACGCCTCGGTCGCCCAGCAGGCGTTCCTGTCCGAAAATGGAGACCTCCTCCGGTCTGCCGGCACGGACATCGACAGTGGCGGCGGCAGCGGTAGTGGTGGCGGCGCTGGTGATGGTGGGAATGGGAGTGGTGGTGCACCAAGAGGAGAAGGGGGCAGTGGTGGTGGAGGTAGTTCAGGAGGAGGAGGAGGGGGCAGTGGTAGCGGTGCTGGGTCTGCAGCAGAGGGTGGAGGCGCGGCCGGGGCGGGGGCGGGGGCGGGGGCAGGGGTTGCGGTGGAAAGCCCGAGCGATGTGGCGTATTGGAAGGGAAGGTTCGAAGAACTTTATGCACTAAAGGAGACGTCGGCGGAGTCGGAGCTGGCGACGTACAAGGAGCACATGGAGGCGAAATATAGAGCGGCGCAGCGTTACATCAAACACCACAGGTGCCACAGGGATGGGCGGGTGACTAATTATTTGTCGAATGCCTTAGCAATCTGAGCATTTACCAAGCATCCCTTTCGAGACAGATCCAGGGGGGCAGGGTGTACTCATTAGCCGCATGTCATGCATGGCCGCAGTCGTATGACCATAGGCCCTCGCACCCTTACAAGGGGGGGGCAGTGCGCTAAGTTTGTTTTGCGGATTTATAGTGTCTGTCAAGCTCGGAATTTGTGTGGAACGGCATGATATATGTATATTATCCAGTTTGCCAATCCGACTATGTGCCCCATTAGCTTGAGCTCGGGCGCCGATGAGCCCAACCCTGCCCTAACCCGTGCCCTAACCGTTTTTTTTTTTTTTTCAACAAGAACCCGGGCAGAAAAATGTGATCAGCCATGTTAAAAACTTCTTGGAATCCTATGTATTGGTGCTGGTGGAAGGCTGACACAGGATACAGTAAATATATTATTGCCCGTGTGTCATATGTACAGTAGGGTATGTTTGTGTCTGCTTCCATGATTTTGACTTCGTGTCTGTATCCATGGTTGGTGTGTGTATGTATGTTATGTATATCCACGGTCTGTGCCCGTGTATTACACCGCGGGTATCACGTTGACGCTTTCTTCCAACCTAGTATATAGATCGTAAGGGGCTCATTTATTTCCGTCGTCGTGTTTACTAGGTAGTAAAGGTAAACCTAGCTTTCGCGTATATAGAAGCGCGCGCAACAGACTATTTGTTAATGTCGTCAACTTTTGTGCGTTGATGACGAAGGTGTTTCAGGGAACTCGTATATATATATACGTAAGGGGGTCCCTATTTGTTTTGGGCGTAAGGCCGCCGCGAAAACTCGAAATTCGCGCAATCGCTCGTAACGTATTACTCTCGCCGTCGGACGAATGTGCAGCAGTGACCGTCAACGCCGATCACGCAACCAACCTCTTTGGGATCCCCCCGAGAAAACAGCCCCAGAAAACACCGACAGTGCTTTTTGGTGTTGTAAAAACCTTCACAGATGGCGCGAGCGCCCAGCGGTACGAGTATATAGGGCCGTGTTTTGCGTCCATAGCGTGCGTCTATATTAATATACACTTGCTTGTAAACTCGGGCACCGATTAGGACCACCCCCCCCGCTCACCCTCCGTGCCACTCGCCCAATACCTCACGGCGCTTCGCGCTGGGTGCGAGCAATGTCTGCCTGGTTGGCAAAAACCCAACGTGCTCCGTCCCGGCAATGTAGGGATGCGAGGGTCTATGGTCATACGGCTACGACCGTGCACGACATGAGTGCCCCCCCGCCCCCCCCCATCATGAACGTATTGGGCCGTCTGCAATCGTCTGCCTTTTCACTCTTTGTAGCCCCCCGAGACAGAGAATTGACATGCCACGGTAGCCTGCATGCAGGTGTAAGCACCATGTTTTTTCTGGGGGTGGTCACTTGAGGAGCTCTATACCTGCAGTAGCCTGCACACTGATTTTGGAGGGGGGAAATAGTGCCAACCGAGGAACAGTACGTACCAAAAGGGCCTAACGAAACATCGAAAAAACTCACAGCACAAAAAATGGACAATTCGGACGATTTTGGGTTAAGGGGCCCCTTCATTCGGAAACGTTTTCAGCCAAAAAAAGCCAAAAAAAGGTATACCTCTACCTCTATCGTAGCACGGGTTATTCCCAAAACGGCAAAAAAAAAAAGGCCAAGGGGATCCAAAAAAGGACAACCTATATATGCGCGTAAGCTTATCTGATACAGCAGTAGTGGGGCCTGTGTATAAGGCAACACGAATATATAGGCCGCTCGATTTAACCCCTTAAGAACTGGTCCCACGAATTTGGGAACAAACTACTTGGAATTAGTGTCGTACGTTTTTTGTCAGTTCTGAATGGGTTAAGGCGGTCAAAATCGGCCGTTCATGACTCGGCAATTGCACTCACATGATGGAATGAATAAGGCGGGCGGCCACTCGATAAATAAGCGGTCTAAACCTCGGTGCACGTTTTCTTTTCTTGGGCGGCCACTCGATAAATAAGCGGTCAAAACCTCGGTGCACGTTTTCTTTTCTTTTCGTTTCCATCCCTCATATTATATATATTATCTTCGCCCTTCCTTTCTCTCCTCCCTAGTCGTAACTCGTAACTCAGATCCGGGGTCACACAAAGTAGGCGGTTCTCCCTCCTCCCCACTACTGTTTGCGCCTTGAGATTTTTATCACGAGAAGACTTCAGCCCTACCCACACTGCTAAGCGCTCTCAGCAGTTGATTCCATTTTTTTTTTTTTTTTTTACAAACAAGCTTGAAAGTCTGACCCACGTGGGGTTCGAACTCTAGAAATCAACCCTAGCAGCATTCGAGGGTACCACTAGCCCACCGGGGCAACCGGTATTCCGCCTTATATAGGCTCCACTAGCTGTATCTCCATTCTGTACCTACTTCTGGCTTTTAGACCCCCCACCTATTTCGAATGGGAAAGTGCTTTTCACGCTCTCAGAATAGGTTTTTGTTTCGGCCGAAAATCGCTTTTTATCCGGTGGAACGGTGAACGAAACATACCGGTAGACCCCTCATGATGCCTCCCGGCATTTTCCGAGAGTTTTCTGGGGTAGCTTTCCGTTTCTCCAGAGTCGTAGCTCCATTCTGGACCTGTAGACAGCAGTACTTCCGGGTTGTCATCTATTTATTCCGCCGGCGGCCCTTGCTCCGCTCTTCTTTATTCCTATCGAAAGCTTTTCGATATATTGAACATTTTTTTTTGTTTTCCATCCCATTTATTATCTTCGCCCTTCCTTTCTCTCTCCTCCCTAGTCGTAACTCAGATCCGGGGTCACGCAGTAGGCTCCTCTCCCTCTTCCCCCACTGCGGTTCTTGCCTTGCATTTTTATCGCGAGAAGACTGCAGCCTTTTCTTCCCTCGTCGACTCGCATCGAATTGTGCCTACACACGCTACTACAGCAGCCAGTAGGCGCTCTCAGTTTTTTTATTTTTTTTGTATCGTAGCGTTTTTTATTTTTTTTGCTAATAATCTCAAAAGTCCGACCCGCGTGAGATTCGATTTCCGGACATCAACGTTTAGAAGCGTTCGAGGTTACCACTAGACAATTGAGGCGACCGACATTGTATCGATTTTTTCGATATATGGAACATCGTATCGGAAGTTTCGATATGTCGAACATCTTACCGTATCAAAAGCTTCGATATATCGAACATCGTATCGGAATTTTCGATATATCGAACATCGTACAAGTATCGATTTTTTTATATCGAACATCGTATCGGAAGTTTCGATATATCGAACATCGTACCGTATCAAATGTTTCGATATATCGAACATCGTATCGAAAGCTTCGATATATCGAACATCGTATCGAAAATTTCGATATACGAGTACGTATCATAGCGAGAAATGTTAAGAATATAACGTCAGTCCTCCGAACTATTTTTGTCTTTTGGGTTGGTTTTGGGCGGCATCTAATAGTCGCGGGACTTCCACGGCATTTTTCGGGCGTTATCCAGCAACAATGGGACACCACAGAACAGTATTCATTATTCACGGCGCTCCATGGGATGTTTTGCGTGGATGTCGGCAACGACGGGACAACACAGGACGGGATAGAATCATTGCGCGACTGACTTCACATTTTATTTTATCGAACATCGTATCGAAAGTTTCAATATATCGAACACCGTATTATATCGGGGCATAACATCGAACGTGTGTTGCTTTTGCATCCCCTGGCACTCCCGTTTTTGTCATGCAGAGACGGAACGAAAGCCTCGATGTATACGACGATAGTATTTTTTATGTTATTTTTTTCATCCCATTCATTATCTTCGCCCTTCCTTTCTCTCTCCTCTCTATATAGTCGTAACTCAGATCCGGGGCCCACAAAGTAGCCTCCTCTCCCTCCTCCCCCACTACGGTTCTTGCCTTGCATTTTTATCGCGAGAAGACTTCAGCCTTTTCTTCCCTCGTCGACTCGCATCGAATTAGTGTACGTCTCAAATATCGAAATATTTCGTATGCAACAAACACCTTGTCCTCCTGTATATACCTGATTCCCCCGCAGAGAAAAAAACGGCGGCAGCCTGGCGAAAGGGAACGCGAAAGGGAACGCCTCCGCCCTCTCTGCAGGAAACCCTGCCGCGGCCGAGGAAGATGTATTATCAGCAGCAGCAGCAGCAGCAGCAGCAGCATCAGCAGCATCATCAGCGGTAGAAGCGGACGAGGAAGCGGTAGCAGAGCAGGTAAACCTATCCTCGAGCTACGTCCGAGGTCTCGAGGAGAAGGTGGTACACTACCGCAAGATCATCCGCCTCTATCAAAACCTGAGCTCGTTGGCGATCCACCCCAAGAGGGGAGATAACGGGGCGGGGGCGGCGGCGGAGGAGGGGGGGGGGGGGGGGGGGGGGGGGGGAGAGAAGGAGGCGGGAAGAGGAAGGGGAGGGGGGATGTGATGACGTGTACCGCGGTTAACCACGTCCACCGGCGAGCGGTGCGGTTTGATCTCTCCGTTCCTGAGAACGACGAGAGCGAGGACTTTTCCTACCACGCTACTGGTAACGTGCACCTCCTCCCGGAATACATGAAGGTATATTATTCGTTTTACCGATTTTTTGTAGTTATTGCCCTTTTTACTTCGTTTTACCGACTTTTTTTGTAGTTATGTGGCTTGCGCTACTAATAGTAGACCCACCCTATCACGTCAACTCGTCGGAACACTATAGTATACCTGGTATGTTTATGTCAGACTGTTTAATTTTAATTTTAATTCATTTTCATTATTTCTCCCCCCACAAATAGACACACGCTTCCTGAATTCTACAGCCTCAGATTGTGTCCCCCTCATACGGGATGTATCATACATCCTGCATGATGAGGACATATAAAACCCGTATATAAGTACCCGCGATCGAAGTATTACACTCGGCTAGCAAAGATGCGTTTCGACGAAATCCTCGAGCTCACAGCTGTTGTTTTTTTTCTAATAATATATAATTCGTTTTACCGACTTTTTGTAGTTATTGCCCTTTTTACTTCGTTTTACCGACTTTTTTTTTGTAGTTATTATTGCCACAGTTTTTCACGCACGGTTCCGAAAAACGACCACGGTTTTTTTTTCACGGCTCCGAACCGCATCGCCTTGTCCGGTTCTCTTGCCCTACGTACACATTCCATACGGATTGGATTGGATTGGTTCGGTTCTGGTCTCGTTATTCCGTCACACGATTCCGTTCGGTTCTCGGTTCGGGCCAAGTAAATCTAGAATATCGGGGTTCGGGTTCGGTTCTGACGAAACCGAACAAAACCGAACCGAAACGAAACGAAACGAAACGAACCGAACCGAACCGAACCGAACCGAACCGAACCGAACCGAACCGAACCGAACCGAACCGAACCGAACCGAACCGAACCGAACCGAACCGAACCGAACAAAAGAGAGGAATATCGCAAACAGCCACTTGTGTCTCCCCCTCGTATGATATATGCGTAAGGAATTGTCCCCAAGTCTACGTAAGCATTCAAAAGTTATTTTCAAGATATGAATTCAGTTGTGTTCCGATATTTTAGTGAGTGCGTTTGTTAGCAATGGAAAAGCAGGTACAGCAGTATGTATATAGCCTTGTTGGAACTTAGAACCCGGTACGAATGAGTATGGGCAACCACAAAAAACGGCTGGTACGGGGGACTATCTAGGTCTTGGGCAGTGTAATATTAATGTAAAATACTCCTATTAATACCTTACTTTTACTTATATATTAGGGGGGACCATTAATGTATAAAACCTATGTATACTACGATGCAACAAAAACCTAGTATATTACCTCTTGTTTACTAACATGGGAAATGAGTGGGAGGATTTATTGCTTTGGGATTTTGTCGGACGATCGTCACGAAACATGTTCAGGTATGAGGTGTGTCGATCATTGGATGAAGAAGGGGAACATAGATATATAGCAGGTATAATATTTGGGTAAACGGTGGTAGTAGTGCGTATTCTATTGAGTACACGGAGGGGAGGAGAATTGGTTGGATGAGATTGATTGGTGGTATTCGACGAATTGGGTCAGCTTTTTCATTCTGCATGAATGAATAATGCCCTGCACATTGTCGGAAGGCAAATAATATAATAATAATATTTGGTCCTAATTCACTTGGTCCTCTGTGAGTATTAAGAGGGGGTCATAATATACACTACAGTCTAGCAAATCGATGAGCTTTCGACGGAAACCCTCGCACTCACAGCTGTTGGTTTTTTTTATTCTTTTCTAAATAATTCCCATTGATACTCGATTAATACCGGGCCCTCTTAGGCGTTGTACAATGAACGAATACAACATGAGACTAAAAATTCAATTATACTCGCTTGATTGGGCTTTAAGGGCCCGTTTTAACGAAGAAAAAAAAATCAATTGTGAAAAAAAAATTTAAATCCGCTTTTCATTGGTCAACACGACGCACTCAGCACCAAAGATTGAGGATCTTGGGGAATTGGGTGCTGGTGCGTGTGTTGACCAATAAAAGCGATTTGAATTTTATTTTTCCCAAATTGAGATTTATTTTATATCTCGTTAATATCGGGCCCTATGTCAAATTTTCCAGCAGATACATTAACCTGGCTGATGACCAACTAGAGCAAACATATTATAAGCATTTACGTTATTACGGGAGGACCATAGTAAACACTAGTAAATAGGACCTCGGTACAGACAAAGAACCTATATTTTCCCTATTTTTACTAACAATATTTGGTCCTATTTACTATGGTCATAAGAAACAGGAATAAGAAAGCCAGGCTGAGATTTAGAGTAGAAATAGAAACTCGGAGTCGTTTACTTGAAAATTAGTGTAGAAACACCTCTCTCTCAAATACGAAACTCCAGCCGGACCATAGTTTCCTGTTTCTTATCAGAGTGTCCTGTACTGTACTGTCCTGTACTACTACAGTACAGGACACCTAATAAAAAACAGGCTAATAAGAAATCCAGGCTGAGATTTATAAGGAAAATAAGAAATTCAGGAGTCGTTATCTTGACGTTAGTGTAGAATGCACCTTCTCTCAAATAAGAAATCCAGCCTGGACCATATTTCCTGTTTCTTATTATAATAGTGCCTGTGACTGTACTGGCGTGGGGCATATAAATAGAACCAATATACAATAAAATAGGCAAAATGCATAGTTGAACGTGCGTAGGCCCTCATATGCCACCGTAAAATAGTTAGGCCGAATGAACGAACGATACACCGACGGCCCAAACTTATCGCTCCCCCCCCCCCCACCTCCCTCCTTGCACCTCTCGTTGGTCTTCGCTCGCTGCCCTGCGTCGCGTGCCTCGTCAATGTTCGGTGCTGTCGTGCGGGCGTCGGTTTCATCTTCTGCCGTACGGTCTCGCCCTCTGTTCTCTTTTTCGTGTTCTTCTTTCTCTGTTTTTTTTTTTTTTTTCTCCCTGTTTTCTTCTATTTTTCTTTTGTTATTTTGTAATTTTCTTGATTTTTACTTTATTTTCTTTCCCATGTTCTCTTGTTCTTTTTCCGTGTTATTTTGTGTGTGTTTTCGACGCCTCTTCTATTATTATTTTTTTCTCGCTTTCCTGCTTTCTTGCTTTATTTTTATTTTGTTTTCGTGTCCTCTGTCGACTTTTTGCTTCTTCTTGTTTTTCCCAGCACCGCCTGCTGTTCACCAAGAAACAGTGCCCTTTGTTCCTTACCAAGCTGCTCCAAAACCTGTTCCGTGCATGAACAAAAAATAACTGAAAACGTGCCCGGTACGATCTCACATCATAAAGGAGCGCGGCGGCGATGGACAGCAAGACGCGACACGGCTCACGCGTATGTATATACAAATATGCGTCGGTCCCTACATGGGAATACAGGGGAACGACTGGAAAATGGCANCCACGCCTCCGTGTTCCTCCTGCGCTTTGTTCCCTGCGATACCACCGGTTATTTACGTATTGAATGAATTCACTTCAATTTTACTTTTTCGTTAATTTCAATTTTTGATTTCACCAAGACCAACTTCCGGAGAGATTTCGTGACCACCGAAGGGTTCCGCCGCATCCTCGACGCCTCCGAGGAGGAACAGCTGGAGATACGCCTCCTCCGGGCCGGGGGGATGCTCCCAGACACCCCCTCCCCGGCCGAATCCCTGAAGTCCTACCGTGGAACTCCCACATCCCCCCTGGTGCAGGGCTTCGTGGCCGCAATAAAGAGGCTGCCCTTGGTGAGAAATGTCGCAGCGGCAGCGGAGGAAGCGCGAAGGGTTGGAGGCGGGAAGAGGAAGGGGAGGGGGGATGTGATGACGTGAACCGCGGTTAACCACGTCCACCGGCGAGCGGTGCGGTTTGATCTCTCCGTTCCTGAGAACGACGAGAGCGAGGACTTTTCCTACCACGCTACTGGTAACGTGCACCTCCTCCCGGAATACATGAAGGTATATTATTCGTTTTACCGATTTTTTGTAGTTATTGCCCTTTTTACTTCGTTTTACCGACTTTTTTTGTAGTTATGTGGCTTGCGCTACTAATAGTAGACCCACCCTATCACGTCAACTCGTCGGAACACTATAGTATACCTGGTATGTTTATGTCAGACTGTTTAATTTTAATTTTAATTCATTTTCATTATTTCTCCCCCCACAAATAGACACACGCTTCCTGAATTCTACAGCCTCAGATTGTGTCCCCCTCATACGGGATGTATCATACATCCTGCATGATGAGGACATATAAAACCCGTATATAAGTACCCGCGATCGAAGTATTACACTCGGCTAGCAAAGATGCGTTTCGACGAAATCCTCGAGCTCACAGCTGTTGTTTTTTTTCTAATAATATATAATTCGTTTTACCGACTTTTTGTAGTTATTGCCCTTTTTACTTCGTTTTACCGACTTTTTTTTTGTAGTTATTATTGCCACAGTTTTTCACGCACGGTTCCGAAAAACGACCACGGTTTTTTTTTCACGGCTCCGAACCGCATCGCCTTGTCCGGTTCTCTTGCCCTACGTACACATTCCATACGGATTGGATTGGATTGGTTCGGTTCTGGTCTCGTTATTCCGTCACACGATTCCGTTCGGTTCTCGGTTCGGGCCAAGTAAATCTAGAATATCGGGGTTCGGGTTCGGTTCTGACGAAACCGAACAAAACCGAACCGAAACGAAACGAAACGAAACGAACCGAACCGAACCGAACCGAACCGAACCGAACCGAACCGAACCGAACCGAACCGAACCGAACAAAAGAGAGGAATCGTAAACAGCCACTTGTGTCTCCCCCTCGTATATATATGCGTAGGAATTGCTCCCCAAGTCTACGTAAGCATTCAAAGTTATTTTCAAGTATGATCAGTGTGTTCCCGATATTTTAGTGAGTGCGTTTGTTTGCAATGGAAAAGGAGGTACAGCAGTATGTATATAGCCTTGTTGGAACTTAGAACCCGGGTATCGAATGAGTATGGCAACCACAAAAACGGCTGGTACGGGGGACTACGAGCTGGGCCAGCCATAAAACGGATTTTCTGTTGTGAGCTTCTAGCGCCGCCAATTTTGCGAGTTAGACTTAGAAATTTGGCAGAGATGATTCTGACATATTATTGAAGATGCAAAAAAAAAAAGTATATGAACTTTTCTTGACTTTTAAAAAAACCGACTCGATTTCGCCGAGATATCCGCGAAAACCCAAAAGTACCAAAAAAACTGATTTTTTACCAGATTTCGACACTAATTTCACATGACAGCTAAAAAAATCGCCATTCCCGATCAAGCTGAAATTTGGTGTAGACAATGCTTGAGACACAAGGAGACGATCGATGCAAATTGCATTGCCCAATTCATCACCCATCAAAAGATACAACAAAAAAACGATCCTATACTGAAAACAAGTAATTACGAAAACGGCAGTTTTACTGCGATGCCCCGCTCAATTTTTCACTTTTCGAACTGATTTTTTTACCACGTATTTAAAACACATATGCGAATGTACTCCGTGTCATCCCTTTTTTTTCTTTTTTTTTTTGGACTAGTTATGACCACTTTTTCATTTTTACGGATTGTTGGATCGGTCATATATCCTGAGGAAAAAAAAAAAAAAAAGGGATGACATCGAAAAGGTTTATTGATACTTGAGGAACACCGTGTCAAAAAATCGCGTCAAAACACGCATTATTGAGCGGGGCATAGCCGATTGACTGTTCTAGCGGAGTCTTGGCTGGCCCAGCTCGTATCTATTATTAATAGTAAATACTCCTATTAATACCTACTTTTACTATAATATTAAGGGGGGCCATAATGTATAGAACCTATTAATACTACGATGCACACAAAAACCTATATATTTACCTCTTGTTACTAACAATGGGGAAATTAGTGGGAGGATTTATTGCTTTGGGATTTTGTCGGCCGGTCGTCACGAAACATGTTCAGTTATGAGGTGTGTCGATCATTGGATGAAGAAGGGAAACATAGATATGTAGCAGGTACCTGGTACAATATTTGGGTGAACGGTGGTAGTGCGTATTCTATTGAGTACACGGAGGGCAGGAGATGGGTGGTATTCGACGAATTGGGTCAGCTTTTTCATTCTGAATGAATAATGCCCTGCACATTGTCGGAAGGCAAGTAATATAATAATCACATTTAGTCCTATTCACTATGGTCCTCTGTGATATTAAGAGGGGTCATAATATACACTCAGCTAGCAAAGATGAGCTTCGACGAAATCCTCGAGCTCACAGCTGTTGTTTTTTTTATTTTTTTAATGTATGGAACCTATCTTTTACGAACAACATTTGAATATTTGGTCCTAGACCTACGGTATACATTCACCTATTTTTAATATCAAGGGTTTAGGGGGCATAATATGTAGAACCTACTAATAATACGATACACACAAACAAAACTACAGTATGTATTTGCCTATTTTTAGTTTTACAGGGGACCATAGTAAACACTAGTAAATAGGACCTCCGTTACATACAAAAACCTATATATTTACCTATTTTTACTAACAATATTTGGTCCTATTTACTATGATAAGAAACAGACTAATAAGAAAGCCAGGCCGAGATTTCGAGGAAAAATTAGAAATTCGAGAGTCGTGATCTTGAAATTAGTGTAGAAAGCACCCTCTCTACAATAAGAAATCCAGCCTGGACCAGATTTCCTGTTTCTTATTAGGTGTCCTGTACTGTAGTTGTGGTGCCAGGTACTAACTATAAGTACCACCCTCGTTTGTACATTACTATTACTAATAAGAAACAGGCTAATAAGAAATCCAGGCTGATATTTCGAGGTAAAATAAGAAATCATGATTCGTTATCTTGAAATTAGTGTAGAAAACACCCTGTCTCAAATAAGAAGTCCAGTCTGGACCAGATTTCCTGTTTCTTATTATGAATAGGTGTCCTGGACTGTACGGGTGGGGCATAGTAAATAGGACCAAATATTACAAGTAGAAATAGGCAAATGCATAGGTTTTTGAACGTGCCGTAGGTCCCTCATATGGTCCACCGTAAAACGTAGTTAGGTCCGAATGAACGAACGAACGATACACCGATGGCCCAAACTTATCGCTCCTGACCCCCCCCCCCCCCCCCCCCCCCCCCCCCCCCACTTCCCTCCTTGCACCTCTCGTTCGCCTTCGCTCGCTACGTACCCTGCGTCGCGTCCCTCCTCGATGTTCGGTGCTGTCGTGCGGGCGTCGGTTTCATCTTCTGCCGTACGGTCTCGCCCTCTGCTTCCTTTTTCGTGTTCTTCTTTCTCTGTTTTTTTTTTTTTTTTTCTCCCTGTTTTCTTCTATTTTTCTTTTGTTATTTTGTAATTTTCTTGATTTTTACTTTATTTTCTTTCCCATGTTCTCTTGTTCTTTTTCCGTGTTATTTTGTGTGTGTTTTCGACGCCTCTTCTATTATTATTTTTTTCTCGCTTTCCTGCTTTCTTGCTTTATTTTTATTTTGTTTTCGTGTCCTCTGCCGACTTTTTGTTTCTTCTTGTTTTTCCCAGCACCGCCTGCTGTTCACCAAGAAACAGTGCCCTTTGTTCCTTACCAAGCTGCTCCAAAACCTGTTCCGTCCTTGAACAACGACAACAAAAATGAAAACGTACCCGGTACGATCTCACATAATAAAGGACCGCGGCGGGGACGGAAAGCAAGACGCGACACGGCTTGGCTCATGCGTATGTATATACAAATATGCGTCGGTTCCTACATGGGAATACAGGAAAACGACTGGAAAAGGGCAATTCCTCTACCAGCCCCCCCCCCCCCCCCCCCCCCCTTCCATCCCATCCCTTCGCCTAGAGGGTTTGTTTGTACGCCGGAGTTTTGGGGTGTTCGTTTTTTTTTTTTTTTTTTTCCCTACGTATCATGTTGAGATTTGGAATCTGGCGTAGATGAGGAGGGGAGGGGGGGGGCGGACGGTATTGTTTTTTTTCTGGTGAAGCCATCCTTCTATAATACCAGGGTCTGCAAAGAGGGGGAAGGCGTTTGTTTGTGGTGACACCGCACAAGCAGTGGCATCAGCAGGGGCATCAGCAGAGGCATCAGCAGTGGCATCAGCAGTGGCATCAGCAGTGGCATCAGCAGTGGCATCAGCAGGGGCATCAGCAGTGGCATCAGCAGTGGCATCAGCAGGCGCATTTTAAGGGGAGGGGAGGGCGTGGCAGGGCGTTGTTGTTGTTGTTGTGCAAAAAGGGGTGGGGGGGGTGGGGTGGGGGGGGGGCGTACTCATTTGTTGCTTGCCTTAGTCATTTGACCATTGACCACGCATCCCTTTCGAGACGGGG
>MEHQ01002424.1:0-19309 GCA_008828725.1 Saccharina japonica | reverse complement strand
GGGGGGGGGGTGGGGTGTCATGTCGTGCACGGCCTTAGTCGTATGACCAGTATGACGAGGGAGGGGTCTTTGTGTGTGTGTTATTTTTTTACGCATCGACGCATGCCGCTCTTGGCTCCTGACTGCGGTCAGACCGCGCGTTGGTTGACTGCTGTGTAACCGTTTGGTTGCCTTGAGCGGAGTTTTTTTTCTCCGGAAGTTGGAGAGGCGGGAAAGGGGGGAGAGGGTGGGGGGATAGTATAAGTTGCTCGATTGACACCGAGGTTGCGGCTGTTGTGTGCGTTGAGTTTTGTGGCGTGTTGTGTCGCTTTGGGTGCTTCGTGGGGCGAGAGGGGGAGAAAGTAAGCAAGCCCTGTCTTTCAAAGCGCTTCACCGCAAAAGGAGATTTCATGTTTTTTGTTGTGTCTTTATTTCTTGCCGTCCTTTCTTGCTTCCTTTTCTGGACGGCAGTGTTTTGAACTGATGTAAAGTCCTCCCCTTTCTCGCCGATCGCAGCACAGCGAGTGCGGCAGCAGTAGCTTTCGCAGTAGCTTTAGCACCTGCTTTAGCACCACCTGCTTTAGCACCTGCTTTTAGCACCTGCTTTGGCACCTGCTTTAGCACCTGCTTTTAGCACCTGCTTTAGCACCTGCTTTAGCACCTGCTTTAGCACCTGCTTTAGCACCTGCTTTGGCACCTGCTTTAGCCACAGCATTAGCTTTGGTAGTATCCACAAGCCGTACGAAGCAAAGATGTCAGGAGACGGCACTTTGACCCCTTGACTGACGGCAATTTGTCTTTTTTTATCCTTGACTGACGCCAAACTACTAGGTTTTAGTGTGGAACACTCGGATCCACACGCTTGACCGATGCCCGTTTCCCCTTGACTGACCGTCTCCTGACATCTTTGGTAGTATGAAGTAGCGTTTGCCACTGCAAGAGCGCAGCAGTAGTATCAGCATGGTCGAACTCCGCATGACCGGCTCGAATTTTCTGCTTCGATAAGCTTTGCCGTCTTCCGGCCCCAACGAGGGGGGGGGGGGGGCTGGGGGGGCATGCCCTAACTGGCGCCTTGTATTTTTAGAGCTCGTTTACTCACAGGTACCTATTAACCGTGTACCAGGTATGACGTCGATATATTGTATAGTACCGTCGTATTATAGTATGCCTGCCTGCCTGCCTGCCTGCCTGCCTGCCTGCGAAGAGTCGCGTTTCGCATTTGCCCGTTACTGTACCCTACTCGCGAGCGTAATCTAATTTAGTAGAAAAATTTCAGTGACGATGATCATAATGATGATGATGCGAGAACATCCATCCATCCAGCTTAGGAGGACGAGTGTTGCTGTGTTTTGTCCTCTTCCCAGCTGAGTGCCAGTTTTGACTGGATGGTACTGAAAGTCTACGAGCGTAATCTAATTAAGATTTTGTTTCCAGCGACGATGAATATTTTGATGATGCGAGAACATCCATCCATCTAGCATAGGAGGACGAGTGTCGCTGTGTTTTGGCTACTTCCCAGCTGAGTTCCAGATTTGACTGGATAGTACTTCCCAGCTGGATAGTAGATTTTCTGCGAAACGTGAAAACTTGAAACGGCAGTATCGTGAAAAATGTATGGTTCAACATTTGCCGCGCAAACCCCTCGCATCAACATAATATTAATAGTTACCTCAGGCAACAAAACATTACCAGACATAATTATTTATTTTCCGGTTCGGGAGTACAATCTGGTCAAAACAATAAAACAATTACCCTGCGTTTCTCATTGTATTATTTCGTACCGGAATTAGAGATAATTATTTATTTTCCGAGTTCGGGCACACGAAAATTGCCAGAGACATCCGACCCCCGTTTCGCGCATTCTCCAAAGAAAGCCTACTACGATAAAACGCCATTTTTTTCCATCAAATCCAAATTAATTTGCGTTTTTTTTGTTTTTTTTTTTTTCTGTCTCACAGCAGTCAGTCTGTGACCACAGAATTTGTCTATCTAGGATTAGGAATCAGGATGTAGTTGAGTAGAAAAAACGAGTTTAATGTGAAGACAGCACACACATACTAATTCAAGACGTTAACTACAGGCAGTACAGTAGTTTTCACACGACGAAAAAACGGAGGCGCCTTTCTTTACCGGTCTCTATCCCACAAATCGTACCAGATAAAGTACCAAATATATGATGATTCCTTGCTGGTTTAACGTGTTTTTGGGTGTTTTTTTAATTCAAATCACGAGAAGCCGTCGACCCAACCCTAACCCCAACCCTAGTGCAGGCTAAGGCTCGACACGTGCGCGAATTACCTCATTGGTAAGTATTTGGTCCGTTTTCGTATAATTTGGATGGCATTCGTATTCGGGATTTTTAAGGTCGGAAGGGGCTCGAACCCCTCGCGGGCCAGATGCCATCCGGGTCTGGGATTTTTTTTTTTTTTTTTAAACTGCTTCTCGTCTAATACGCTTGATTCTGCGTGAAAATGAGTAAAACCAAGGATGCCGAAGGAGGGAGATACATTACTCTGTCTCTCACCCAGTCTTATAACACAACACAATAATCAAAGACGGACAATTTTGGGTTAAAGCGAGGCCGATCATACAGAACCCTTTTCAGCCGAAAAGTGCTCTACCTCTATTGTAGCACGCGACGCATGCTTCTACGGTAGAGATGACCTGCATACAGGCCATTTTTCGTCTCTGAATGACGGCGGGGCTCCTTTTAGCCCAAAGTCGTCATATTCTCCTTGTAACAGCCAACTTTCCTAATTGAGAATTGCCTTTCCGATGAGAATGAAAATCGAAAATATTGTTTTTTATTTGTAAGAGATTTAATTCCCTTACATAATTTTTTTCACTGTAAGCTATTGTCAGTTGTGACACCCGTCGATGACAAAAAAAAAAAAAAAATCGACATCGGCATCGGCAGTCTCAAGATATCGAGGATCCCAGAAAATCTAATGCGGTATGGGGCAAGCCCGACTACCGTGCAGGTTTGAGACGAGACGCAACTCAGTTACTCACAGTTTGATGTTCGATGTCTTATTTTATTATCACGCTGGTCCTGTGCTCAGAGAATTCTGAGAACCAGGGGGAGCAATTATTATTTGCTCGATGCGCGTTTCATCAGAAACACGCCACCTCAACAATAGAGGGGAAACGGGGATACCATGAATACCATGACAGAGGGGCCTCGCTCATAAATTCAAATCCCCTTAAATCCTTGATTTTTCGAGCCTGTCAAGGCCGATTTAAAAAAAAAAAACGTGCATCGATACCTACCATCGAGGAACATTTTTTAGGTCAGTTTTTGATCGCGAGCCAAATATAACTCTTAAACAATAACAAAGTACTAAAATCGATTTTCATTCTCATCGGAAAGGCAATTCTCAATTAGGAGAATCGGCAGTTTTGTTGCGTCGCAGAATTGTTCGCTTTATACTTAGGTCGTGGGAGTCTTCATCGGGTACGTAGGCTTTTATTTTCCCGTAAAAAAGTAATTCGTCCGATGAACAAGCATAGAGCTCCTCAAGTGACCGCCCTCAATTATCGTAGCATGCGTCCTAACCGCAAGTCAAACGCTGATTTTTATAAAAACGAAAGAACATACCGTAGTACATTAGATTGCGACGATTTGGGGTGAAGGGCCCATATTAACGAGTACGAGTATAAAAAAAAATCAATTTGGAAAAAAACAAAAATCAAATCCGCTTTTCATTGGTCAGAACCCGCCCCAGCACCCAAGATTATACCCCAAGATCCTAATCTTTGGTGCTGGTGCGTGTGTTGACCAATGAAAAGCGAATTTGAATTTTTATTTTTTCCTAATTGAAATTATTTTCTACTCGTTAATTTTGGCCTTAAGGAGCCCCCCGTCAAAATTGGCCAAAACAAGGTAAAAATGAAAAGCGGATTTGACTGCAGTACACCTCTATTATCGTAGCACGCGTTGTCACGCGTCTGAATGATGACTGGAAATACTAGTATGAAGTAATGAAAACGTCTCCCTCGAAGGTGAAAAAAAAATCGTAATACAACTACAATGCCGGCCCGATCATAAGAAAGGAACTCACAAGAAAGTCAGTCTGATTTTTTATTTTTAAGTAAGAAAGCTCTCAGCCTAGTCAGTGCATACGCTGGTAAGCTTCAAGAAAGTGGCCCCTTCCTGTGGCTGGCCGGGGCCCAAGCCGCCATTGATTGTGCAGTACTAGGGAAAAAGTCTTCTCGGGGACCAAAAGAAGAAAGCGCAACATAAGAAAGTGTGCTTTCGCGAGCGCGCCCAGATTAATAAAGTCAGCCTGAGCCCGATTTATGAGGGCCGGTACTGTATTCCTATGCTCCTATGCTGTAGCGCTGCTGATTTCCCCCTCGTTATTATTGAATTAATGTACGTGTTGTTCCCAGACCTCGAATGTATACCAAAACACATGGAAACAACGTGATGAGCACCCACGACTGTATGTTGTTGATCGTGAAGTGGAAATCGATGATCTGCCAAGAGGTGCGCAACTTTTCATTTGATGCATCCATCCATTATTGTCACATGGGCGGTGATGCGTCCATCACCATGCGTGGTTTTTGTCTTCTTGTGTCGACGAAGAACAACTTGGACAACTTGACGCCACCCCAAGTCCGCCTCACAAGCACCTACCTGTAGATGATCTAGATCATGACCTCTATGTAGATGATCTAGATCATGACCTATCTGTAGATGATCTAGATCATGATTTATCTGTAGATGATCTAGATTATGATATATCTATAGATGAACTACAGTAGATCATGACCTACCTGTAGATGCTCTAGATAATGACCTATCTGTAGATGATCTAGATCATGATATATCTGTAGATGATCTAGATCATGACCTATCTGTAGATGATCTAGATCATGATTTATCTGTAGATGATCTAGACCATGATCTATCTGGAGATGACCTAGATCATGACCTGCCTGTAGATGATCTAGATCATGATCTATCTGTAGATTATCTAGATCATGGTCTGTCCGTCCAAGGTGAGAAACCTTCGAGCGATCTTACGCCCCAGCCCCCTTCCTCTATACCTCCTTCCCTCTCGCCCTAAGGAGAAGGGCATCTCTACGATAGAGGTATCACTTTTCGGCTGACTTTTATGTTTCCAAACGACAAGGCTCCTTAACCCCAAATCGTCCGAATTTCACTATTTTGCTGCAATATTTTTCATTCTATACTCAATCAAGACCATGGGAATCTCCATCGGGTACTCGTAGCACATAAATTTCTCTCAAAAATCAGTTATTTGGTGAGGTATAGACTGACCATCCTCAGAAAATGGCCTGTATGCAGGTGCACCTCCACCGTAGCCACCCTCAGAAAATGGCCTGTATGCAGGTGCACCTCTGCCCTCAGGTATCGGCTTTGAGGGGGCAAACCCCTTCCCCTGTTGGTACTGCCCCCCGAATCGCATTCCAACCCTTCTCCTTCCAGACAGACACACAGCCAGCCCCTCCTCCCCCCCTCACGGCGGGTAGGGGGGGGGGGGTGTACTCATGTCGTGCATGGCCATAGTCGTATGAGCATAGACCCTCGCATCCCTACAATGCCGGGACGGAGCACGCTGGGTTTTCACCAACCAGGCAGACATTGCTTGCACCAAGCGCGAAGCGCCGTGAGGTATTGGGCGAGTCGCATGAAGGGTGAGCTGCATCCTGCTAAGAACCACCTCTGAGGCGGACTTGCATATGGACGACAGCTTCAATGAGCGGGAGGGGGCAGGGGGTAGGAAGGGCGCGGCGGGTCCGGTTGTTGAAAGCCCCTCCCCCACTGGGGAGAGGGGAGATTTTTTCACCAATCCCGTTGTTAGTGCAGCCGCCGTATCTCATAAAAACCCTTCTTTCAGTCAAACAGCCACCACCTCTTGGGGGATCGGTGCATGCCCTTGGAATTGCTGCCGCCTGATCTCATATCAATCATTTTGTCACGATCAAACAGCCAGCCCCCCCTCATCTCTATATGATAGGGCGGGGGGGGTCACTCTACCTCCTTAGTGGCACGGCGTCCGTATCTCATCGCGATCCTTCTTCCAGTCAAACAGCCACCGCCCCCCCCCCCTCCTTGCTCCGTCTCGAGAGGGATGCGTGGTCAATGGTCAAATGACTAGGGCAATCAACAAATGAGTACGCCACCCCCCCCCCTCCTTCCTTGCTTCTATGCTCTCACCACTACGGCCATGCATGGCACGAGTATACCCCCGCCCGCCTTGCTTGAGAGACACTCTGCTCGAATTTCGTCCCAGCGGGTGTTCTATGTCCATGCATGCTACGGTGGGGAGGGGGGGGGTGTACTCATGTTGTGCACGGCCGTAGTCATATGACCATAGACCCTCGCATCCCTACAATGCCGGAACGGAGCGCGTTGGGTCTTCACCAACCAGGCAGACATTGCTTGCACCAAGCGCGAAACGCCGTGAGGTATTGGGCGAGTCGCATGGAGGGTGAGCTGCATCCTGCTAAGAACCGCCTCTGAGGCGGACTTGCATATGGACGACAGCTTCAATGAGTCAATTTAATTTCTGGTGTGGCCACTTCCGGAGACAGCAATGGGTTTTACTATGTAACTGCCTCGCGGATGCCTTACCATATTAACACTACGTGATACGACCATTCCCCTTGTGCGGAGCAAAGGTTCTCCACCCCGCACAAATGATCTACTCGACCGCCAGCTTTGGTGACCGCCAAAAAACAAAAACGACACCCTGGTTGTCTAGCTCACGCAGCGAGTGGCGTGTTTTACAGCGTCGTTGCCAACCGACGAGGGGGGGGGGGTTCACTCCACCCCCCTTGGTGGCACGGCCGCCGTATCACATATCAATCCTTCTTCTTCCAGTTGGACAACCAGTCCCCCCCTCGCTGCCCAATGTGCGTGCCTCCCACGAAACCTTGCCCTGAAGAAGCACAACAAAAAAACGAAATAAAAGATGGAAACCCGAAATGGAAGGGATGGGGGCAAGGGGGGGAGAAGAGGGAGGGGGGGGGGGTACAGGGTACAGCAGGAAATACATGGAAGGTGAGTGAGGGCGGGGGTTAGACGCCGGAGGTAATTACAACCTCGCCCTAAATAAGCATGCTCTTAGATTTGAAACCCCAAGGAAAGGGGGGGGGGGGGGTCGTGAGAGCCATCACGAACGAATAAAAAGCGTCAATATCGCACCAACACCGTCTCTATCGCACCATGGGCTAAAAAATTCGATACAAGTAAGCGAGACGGGCCGTCTCTTGCTGCGCCATCGCAGAGTACAGCACCGCGTGCAATAGCGGCATACCAACGAATTTAGCACGGCAGAGCTTAGTCCAGCTCAGCAGCACAGTGTAACAGATCTTAGAACAGCGTGACACAACGCAGCAACGGTGCACAGCCGAGCTCCGAACTCGGTCGGCAACACAGCGTAGAGTATCGCAAAATCAAGACCGCACAAGCAAAAGCAAACCACACATAGCATACATAGCACAGCCCGGCGCATCGCAGCACAGGTGCACCATTGTTTTTGCCTAATAAGGGTGGTCACTTATTGTCACTCGAGGAGCTCTATACCTCACTTGAGGTGCTACATACACGATGAACAATCCAATGGTCTAACGGCACAACAAAGACGATTTTGGATTAACCCATTCAGAACTGAAAAAGTTATCCCACACTAGTTTCAAGTAGTTTGTCGCCAAAAACGGGGGACCGGTTCTTAAGGGGTTAATCCAATTTGGGGGGAAATTACTTGGAATTAGTGTGGGACCTTTTTTTCAGTTCTGAATGGGTTAATCCGTCATTCCGAAAACGTTTCGCCCAAAAAAAGGTACAGTACCTCTATCGCAGCACGGTGCGCAGCCGAGCTCCGAACTCGGTCGGCAGCACAGCGTAGAGTAGCGCAAGACAATTACCGCACAAAAAAAGCTAACCATATACATAAAAAACATAGCACTACCTGGCGCATCTTAGCAGAGAGCAAGATCGAGCATAGCAAAGCGAAATTTGTACATAAAGCGGCGCAGCAGAGCGGAGAATACTACAACTATTATCGCTTTTTCCAGGCCCCGCCGGCTGCGAAACGAAATCCACCGCACCGCACCGCACGGCGACGGAAGCCGTCTCGTTTTACTTTCCAGTTTGCTGGGGGGGGGGGGGGGGGGGTGTACTCATGTTGTGCACGGCCGTAGTCATATGACCATAGACCCTCGCATCCCTACAATGCCGGGACGGAGCGCGTTGGGTTTTCACCAACCAGGCAGACATTGCTTGCACCAAGCGCGAAGCGCCGTGAGGTATTGGGCGAGTCGCATGGAGGGTGAGCTGCATCCTGCTAAGAACCGCCTCTGGGGCGGACTTGCATATGGACGACAGCTTCAATGAGTTAATTTAATTTCTGGTGTGGCCACTTCCGGAGACAGCAATGGGTTTTACTATGTAACTGCCTCGCGGATGCCTTACCATATTAACACTACGTGATACGACCATTCCCCTTGTGCGGAGCAAAGGTTCTCCACCCCGCACAAATGATCTACTCGACCGCCAGGTGACCGCCAAAAAAAAAAAAAAAACGGCACCCTGGTTATCTAGCTCACGCAGCGAGTGGCGTGTTTTACAGCGTCGTTGCCGACCGACACCAACCCAACCTATAAAGATATCATATATTTATGGGGGGCTGGGGGTGTACTCATGTTGTGCACGGCCGTAGTCATATGACCATAGACCCTCGCATCCCTACAATGCCGGGACGGGGGGGGTCATTGTGGCGCGACTCGTTCCACGGTAAGTAGGGGGTTGCAGTTATTACGGAGGACAATAGTAAATAGGACCAAATATTGTTAGGAAAAAATGGTAAATATATAGGTTTTTGTGTGCAACGTAGATCCTATTTACTATGGACCCCCGTCATTAGCTTTTGCCTTCTGAGGCGAATATTCTGTCACTGGGACCGGTGGAGCTCCCTCACCGTGGGATTGCTCATAGTACGATACTTTTACTTGTGTTTTTATTTTATTTTCGGGCTGCAGTACGTAGCGCATAGATAGAAAGCTTGGTCGGGCGGGGGTTCGCGAACAAACCTATTTTTCTTTCAAGTAATGCTTTTCGGGGTTTGTAGGAGATATTGAGTTTCCTCACGTGAGGAAGCTCAAGACAGAATAAGGAATAAGCCGCCACCCCTATAACCCTTTTAGAATTGCACTGCCTAGAAATAAAGATTTCACTCTAATTCCCACATCGGGACTGCAGTCCTAAATGGGATAAAGAGGGCATTGCTCGGTGATGGAACGACCAGTCGCAACACCAACCACTTGGGGAAGTAGGGCCGCCTCTCCGCACTCCCTCTGTGAACACCAACCACTTGGGGAAGTTATGGTCAGATGCAGGTTTCACTCTAGTACATACAAGGAATGTTCACGTCGTACGTATACATCGCGTTATACGTATCGTACTCGGTAGTACCAGCTACGTACGAGTGCCGTACATGTTCGCCCCGGTGGGCTAGCAGGTAACCACGAAGCCTGTTAGCGTCGAGATCGCGAGTTCGAGCCCCGCCGAGTGCATGCTCGTAGGGACTTTTTCTTGCAAAAAATATCTCAAATAGCGGAAAGCGCGAGAGCGTGAGTTAGCAAAAATTCGATGAAAATAGACGAGCGTTGGGAAGGCTGAACCCTCTGCGCGATAAAAATGCAAGGCAAGAACCGTACTGGGGGAGGAGGGAGAGGAGCCTACTTTGTGACCCCGGATCTGAGTTACGACTAGGGAGGGAGAGACGGAAGTGCGAAGATAATAAATGGGATGAAAAAAAAATATATATATATACTCGTATATATACCGTAATCATGCGAAGGTTCGCACCCATCGGAAGGTTGGCACCCATCGGAGAGATAGCACCGGGGTGCGATAAAAAATACGAGGTAAAAACATTTAATCGTGTTTTCGCACCCCCATCGGAGAGATCGCACCCCGGTGCGGTCCCTCCGACATAAATTATAATTTCTTTCATACTCGGATGAGATATCACCAGTGCGCCACTCCTCTCAAACGTACGTTACCAACGCATGGTAGGTCAAGTCGTTTTAGGTAGCTTTGAGTCATTCACGCAGCACCGTTGCCCCAATACGGCCCGGTGTATTTCGATTCAGCAGCGCACCCATCGGAGAGATCGCACCGGGGTTGCGCCAAAATAGAAGAACGGCATGATTTAGTTGTGTTTCCGCACCCCCATCGGAGAGAACGCACCCATCGGAGAGATAGCACCGGGGTGCGATAAAAAACACAACGTAGAAACATTTAAAAACGCGGTGCGAACCTTTGCATGATTACGGTATATGCATATATCACTCTGTTCCGAAATATAGGCACCTTTTTAACACTGATATTAAATAAATAGGTGCTTATATTTCGGTACAGATTGGTATATACGTTGCTGTAGATGTGTTGTACCAAGCCCGTCCGACAGCGGTGATGGAGCCTGCATCTATCAAGTAGTCGTGACGACGGCTCTCCTGGTTGCCCTTGGTGCCCTCGACGAATATACGGTCTGCTATCATGTAGTGAACGAGCGCAGATGTCCTAGTGGTGTGGTGTAATACCTGTACATAGCTGTTCTTCTTGGTGAGGTACTTTTTGTCGGTTGGTTCACCGGCCCTTCTACGACATCAGTGCAGGCCAAAGAATCAGCCAAAAGCTTTATTTCCAGTCTGTTTTTTATTGCGGTATTAATAGTATATAGATACAGCCTCGGATTGTGTCCCCCTCATACAGGATGTACATCCTGCTTGATCCTGCATGATGAAGACAACTACAATCCGTAAGTACGCGCGATCGAAGTATTACAATCAGCTAGCAAAGAAAATTATCGACAAAATCCTCGAGCTCACAGCTGTTTTTTTTTTTTTTTTTTTAATATAGATGTCCTGTACGGTATTACCCTATGTACGTCGGGGAAGCGTGGTGTATACTTGTGTTCTTGAAGGGATTCCGCCGCCCATCGTAGCACTGGTATATTTCAGGTGCGAGCCAGACGATTGACTGGCCGTCTATAAAAAAAACGATTTACGAAAATACGTCAGCTTTTGCTGGGACACGGCGATTTGATTGTCGCCCGTTTGTGATGGCGACTACGTACGTACACCCTTCTTCCAACCCGCACCGAAACATGGGCTTGAACAGGCCGAGAAAAGGCGCAGTACTATTATACGTATGTATGTACGGCACACGCCCTAGTCAAAATCCCAGATTCGGTCCCCTAATGCACCAGTCCCCTAGCCACAAATCCCAGGTTCGGTCCCCTAGTGCACCGGTCCCCTGCAGTACGACAAGCCCACGCGTAAAAAATACCCCAAGAGGAACGCAGCACGTAAGGCTCACGTCTTTAGGGATGTTACTACTGCTGCTGTGCATGGTATACTTCGAACTGTATTTATGAAATTGAAATAACTGGTATAATATAATACATGAGAAAATGGGATTGAACAAAAAACAAAAAACAGCTGCGAGCGTAACGCGGGTGTCGCGTTGCGTCTGCATGCATCTGCGGCGGCAATAGGTGTCAACACGGCTGGCCATGGCGGGATCCACTAGCTCCAAGGGGGCTCCAGGTGGTCTCGCTTTCACGGCCGAATAAACGACTCGGCGGACGCGTTCTTCTACGGACTGGGGTACTGGGTGTCCCACAACGCTAAGCTCACCCTGGCCATCAGCGTGCTGTTCATCGTCGCTTGCTGCTTTGGGTTCGTCAACTTCGAGGTCGCCACTGCCGGTGAGCACCCGTGCGTGCAAGTTGATCACGCTAATTAATAGCAGAATAAATTATTACCTGTATGTACACATATAAAACCTGTAAGTGCGCGCAATCGTAGCAAACATGAGTTTCGACCACATCCTCGATCGCACAGCTGTGGTTTTTTATTTTGGTTTAATATATTTATGTTATTACAGTCAGTAGTTTGGTATTTGTACGTACCTGGTATGCGTAATTCAACACTACAAGTATTATTAATGTTATACTAAGTATTCCTATTACGAATTGTGTTTCGAGAATGTGTAAAGCGCAAGCTTCAACATTCATCACTGACAAGCCCTCGGTAAGAAAACAACCATGGAAACAAAAGGAGCTCGATGCACAACGTCTATTAATATACCTCGGTTCTGTACCTAAAATGTACTTCCGGCTTGAAATATGTCTTCTCCATTTGGCTGCCCTTGCTCTTTCCCTCTCTTGTAGCGTATATATGATATTTCTCACACGCTACATCCACGCTCGGTCCCCACGCCATCGATGTGGTTCTGTCACCCCTTGCTCCCTGATACTATAATTTACAACGTAATGGGCACGACTACGACTCGTAGCTGTATATTTCAATCCCGTCGTTCGCCCCGGTGGTCTATTCATAGTGGTACCCACGTGGGTCGGACTTTCGAGTATGTATTGCAAAATTAAGTTAGAAACGGAATCAAATGCTGAGAGCGCCTATTAATAGTAGCGCGGGTAGGCACAATTCGACGAGAGTCGACAAGGGAAGAAGTCTTCACGCGAATAAAAAATCAAGGCAAGAACCGTAGTGGGGGAGGGGGGAGAGGAGCCTACTTTGTGACCCTGGATCTGAGTTACGACCAGCAAGGAGAGAGAAAGGAACGGCAAAGATATTGAATGGGAAGGGAAAACAAAACGAAAAACACTTGTGTGCGCGACAAAGTTGGCTGCAGTAAGGATAACCAATGGGTCGGTGATTCGCCGTGACCAGCTTAGGTTCACGGTGAAGTACAGTAGTGTTCCCCACGTACTGTAGTCGACACTGGCTGTACATTTGAATTCCATTGTGTACGCGGCGAAGTTGGCTGCAGTAAGGATAACCGATGGGTGGGTGATTAGCCGTGATTAGCTTGGGTTTAGGTTGAACTCCCCTCATGTATATATATATGTGTTCGTGTGTTCTTCGTCGTTCTTACTGAGAGGGTGCTTGCCACCTATTTCCTTTGTCTCGTGTATAGTAGTAGTGTACCTCAATATAAGCAATTTTGACTTATTAGTATTTAGTTACAACGGAGCTTATATTCAAGAACATATTTGTATGGTTCATCGGGCCGAAGGGATAACTTACTACGGTGTGTAAGAGACTCTAGGTGTGGTACAGGCCGAAAACAGCTATCTTAACTAGTGTTCTGTCTTAACCACAAAGGGATATATATATAGGTTTAGTGTAGGCGGGTCTCTTAACTGCACTATTATCGTATATAGGGTACCCTCTCTTACGTAGGGGCACCCACTGTACTGCCACACCCAAGCAGCGTAGACTTAGTAGAATAGAAAGAGTCTGCTTCGGCCTAATGCCGTCGACATATCCCGCGAACCCAAATGTCCGTGGCGACCATTTATCGTGAAGATAAAACACGCTTAGTGGTCACAATACTACGACACGGGGATAAGCGGCATTGTACTGCAATAGGGGGGGGGTAGACGATGCAATACCACGTCTGCGTAATGGACACGACAAGAACACGATATACACACCTCCTGATTTCTACAGCCTCAGATTGTGTCCCCCTCATACGGGATGTACATCCTGCATGAGGACATATAAAACCCGTAAGTACGCGCGATCGAAGTATTACACTCAGCTACGTAGCAAATATGAGTTTCGACGAAGTCCTCGAGCTCACAGCTGTTGTTTTTTATTCTTTTAAATTTCAGTACACACCATCAACCCAGATGAACTGAAAGAGAAAACAAATGCGCATCAAAAGACAAAACTACTGAAGAAATAAATCAAATAGATACAAGGCTGCGCATGTATGCCGATTGGCACACATTGTCATGCTCCGGGAAAGGGCGAAGGGGTTGACGTCGGAGATACGATCCTTCCAACCAATGTTACCGTGGGTGTTTAGGGGCAAATACAACGCCAAGCGTTGGGAAGTCGACGGCACACGTGCCCCGGCAAAAAAGTACGCGATATGTCATCCGAAACAACTCCTGGTACAAGCACGACACTTCTGACGGCTATATACGTGCACTGGTATACCGAGGACAATCGTGCTGAATTGCTTTCAAAGTAATCAGTACTGGTATCAAAGAGGACACTCCTGCTGATTTGCTTTTCCTACGTATATGCCACACCTTCGTTTTACCTTTCAACTCAATTTCTACTACGGTAGTTGCGAATATATATATATATATGCCCTATATATATGCCCCTGCCTTATTTGTAACCTACATTGTGGGACTAACTGCTTGTGCTACATATGATACATACAGTAGTTTGTGTTTCGGCTGGTGGGCTCGCCTGGTGATGCGGTCGCCTTTTGCTCTTCGTGACGACAGCCGAAGACCTGTGGGTCCCTTCCGACTCCCTATCGAAGAAGCAAGAGGTCATCGTCGACACCTTCTTCAAAGGCGGTAAGTAGCTTCGTCGTGTGCACTTATCATTCGTTTCCATTGTCTTCGGCAAACCGTGGTAGACTTTGAGCCCTATTGTAGGTCGTGGCCCGTTTCTCTCTCGACATTCCTCTGGGTTCGCCATGTTCTCCGCGTACCGTCGGTATCAATCGTACGGGGGGCAGAGTATAGCCCTACGTACACGAGTGTGGTGTTGCGTATTCGCCACAACCACTTGCCCACGAGTCCGTACACGGGGGTGAGCAGAATATAGCTACACGCCGAGGTTAACGTAATCTATTCGCCAAAATAATAACTTGCCACTGAGTCAGCGCTTACTTGTGGAAACGTTGTTGTGTTGTAGAGGTGAACCGTGTTTTTTTCGGAGGATACCGGTCACTTGAAGAGCCCCACTCTCTATACCTTACCCCTTAAAAAACTGATTTTGGAGGAAAATAAAAGGGTTAGGGTCCGTTTTAACGAAGAAAAAAAAAATTCAAATTGAAAAAAACAAAAATCAAATCCGCTTTTCATTGGTCAACACACGCACCAGCACCAAAGATCAGGATCTTGGGGCATAATATTGGGTGCTGGTGCGTGTGTTGACCAATGATTAGCGAATTTGATTTTTTTTTTTTTCCAAATTGAATTTTTGCTGGCTTCGTTAATACGGGCCCTTAGGGTCCGTTTTAACGAAGAAGAAATAAATTCAATCTGGAAAAACAAATATTCAAATCCGCTTTTCACTGGTCAACACACGCACCAGCACCAAATATTAGGATCTTGGGGCATACTATTCGGTGCTGGTGCGTGTGTTGACCAATGAAAAGCGAATTTGAATTTTATTTTTTCTTAATTTAATTTAGTTTATACTCGTTAATTCGGGCCCTTACATACATACCCGATGAACAATACTACCAAGTATACAACGCAAAATACTTCAACACACAAGAATTGTTAAGGAGCCTATTGATAGTCCTTCCGAAAACGTTTCAGCCAAAAAAAGGTATACCTTATATACCTCTATCGTAGCACGCGCCTTGAATTCGTAACAAAAGCACAATCATCACCTGTCCGTAGGTCAGGGTTGACTCATGGTAGAGTGTAGAGGGGACATACTGCTGTACCTACTTATGGACAGGCAGGGTAGGGGGCATACTGCTGTACCTGCTTATGGACGAGCGAATACAAGTAAGAGCGTAGGGGGCATACCGTACCTAGCATGTATTTCCACCGATACATCGTGGAAGAACGCGTGGTTTTTCCCCCGACTTTGAGGCAACGCGTCTTGGCTGGCCGAATCACGTCTTGACGCATGCTCCGGTAAAGGGGAAATCCCTACTTTCCCGACGGTGATCATTGAATTTTCAGAACCATCTTGACTCTACTTACAGTATATCTCATCCCAAACGTGTTTTTAGGCGAAAACAGCAGTAGTGTTGCATATTTACATATTATATATACCCGATGAAGAATGCCGTGACCTTTAGTATAAAAACAAAAATGATCGCAAACACAAGAATTAAATTCCGACGGATTTGGGTTTCAGCCAAAGAGTGCGTACCTCTCTACATACAGCAGACGCGTGCTATGATAGCGGTTTACCGGTATATATATAGCACATTTTGCCCGAAATGATTTCTGAATGATCTCGTTGATGTTGTTGCATTAGTTTTCATTTTTTTTAACGTTCAGACACATGCTACGATAGAGGGTGCGAGATGTTGTTTTCTGAGCGTCTCACTTAAGGAGCGTCATCATACCTCACCGAAAAAGTATTTTTGAGGAAAAATAAAAGTGCTATGCCCGGATGAGAAATATCTCGATCGAAGTATACTCTGAAACATTATTCGTCACAAAAAAAATGAAAAAACGACGAATTTGGGTTAAGGAACCCGATCGTTCAGAAAACGATTCAGCCAAAATAAGGTATACCTCCTCTACCGTAGCACGCGTACGCATCGGGTAGCACTTTTTGCTTCCCCTCCAAAAACAGCAGAGCTCCTCAAGTGACCACCTTCACAAGCGGGATGAATGAGCTTCCCCCTGGGAGATGTTAGTTTCGATAGTCGCGCTTGAATCGTCCAGAAGGACAACAGCGATGGCTGCCGACAATGCCAGCGGCCGATTTGTTCGCCCTTGTGCACGCACTACAGGTAGTAGTGTCGAGAAACCGAGGTCTATTATATGACAATGATAAACTAAAAACATACCGGTGATCGATACGATTTCGATTTTTGATAACATCGAAATCTTCGTTCAGTATCTCTTGCATGAAAAAAAACAAACGGAATTTCAAAGGGATTGAAGAGAAAAACACGCTCGGTACGATGTATCGAAAGTTTCACATTTCTACTTGTTGTGTCGAAGCCTGCGGTGTAGGAACATCTGACACCAGCACGCGCTTCCACGAGCTCGCCGGTCCGCCTTAGTTATGGCGGTCAGATCTCAATAGGCAGATTTCAATAGACCGATCTCAATAGGCATGCAGATGCGTGTTGCGATGGGGGCAGCACTTTCTGGCCGGAATAATTCTGACTTGCGGGGGCTTCTAGACTCAGCAACTACAGCGCCCCAATACACGTATACCAGGGTATGTATCAAATGCAATATTTTAGGCCAATGCTTCTCTTCCGGCCGCGGGACATTTTTCGTGCTCTCGGCCACGGAGCATGCAAGAGGCCTGCGTGAACACACACCTCACGTTTGCGCCACGCGCGAGGTCCGCGGCGCGTGCAACAGGCGTTTAAAGTCGCGAAAACATGCGAAAGTAAACTAAGGGATCTGCCTCCGTCAAGCGATAGAGCCTGCCAGGACAATACAAACCCCCATATTTCGATATCGTGCTCCGCTCTGCTCATATGCTGGATGATGTTGCTGCATCATGTCTGATTACACTGTCCCAAGGGAACCCTCTACTATATGTGGCACCCACAGAATGCCAGCAGTCGTGTATCAAGCTCTTCCTGGTGTGACAGCTAGGAACGGCTGAAATTGACAATGCTCCCCCACTTTTCAACTTGCGACACCCCTCGAGATTTGCAGTCAACAACATCCCGAAGGAGAACCTTGCACACAAATATATATATATATATATATTTATATATATATTATATTACACTATATAGTTCGATACATACCTTGTAGGCCGTGGAAAAGACTGGTCATCGGGCCAAGCGTACACTTTGCTCTTTGATACGAATCGGCTACGGCTCCTTGAGGGAGGAGCATCATAAACTATAAATAAATGTATCGATGTCACCCCTCACGCATGACGTCCATCAATTTGAGCTCTGGCACGTGGTTCGATCCTCTCTCTCTCTCTCTCTCTCTCTCTCCTTCTCTCTGTTGTTTTTAGGCGCCGTGTTCGCCCTGATCATCGTGGAGGATCCCTCGGACGGCGGCAACGTGTTGACAAAGAAGGCGCTCGACGCCGCTGGGGAGCTGGACGCCCTCGTCCTGGAAGTCGAGGCGAGAGTGCAGCAGATTGTATGGTCAGGTTTTCAGCATGTTCAAATGCGCGTGTTTCGTGTTGGGCGCGAAAAACCTCACGCCTAAGACTCCGCTCGGGAGCTGCGCGAGCGCCATACCCCAGTAGATCGCGCCAACCATGGTTATGTAAAAAGCACGCGACTCAGACATTCCTCTCCCCGTGATCGGTGGAATGTCCGTTCGGATGGCCTCGTGTGTTTCCCACCCTACGCTTCTGAATAAGACTAGTCAGTTTTATGTGCTGCTTTAAAAAAACTAACATTAGGAGCGTACGCGCGCCAGACGCGCTTGTCATTGTGCATCGTAGGTGGGATGGATTTCGGTTTGATTTTCCCGGGATAGCAAATACCGATAACATTTCAATACTCGTAGGGTTGATATTTAAGCAATATCTGGTGCATTCGCCGACCTTACGCCGCACCCATGTTTGGGGACATATACTATACTACGTACATCACGTGGACCATGTTTTTGCCTTCTAAGGGTGGTTACTTGAAGAGCTCTATACACCTCCCCCCTTACTTGAAAGCAAAAGTGCTCGTATCCGATGATCAATCCCATGGCCAAAGCATTCAAGGGACAAAGTTGCAACAGATTTTGGGTTAAGCTAAGGAGCTCGATCATTCATAAATCTTTTCAGCCAAACAACGGTACAGTACCTGTATCATAGCACGCATCTTTCTCTCTGCACTAGGTTAGGGTATAGCACTTGATGAGACCCAACCCCGAACATACACGTGTTGAGAATAAAAGGAGCTGAGCATAGTGCGTTCCGTCCACGTTGGGATGCTTGACGCAGACTGACGACGGCAAGACGTACACGGACATTTGCTTGAGGAAGACGAACAGCGCGGCGTGCGAGCAGCCGTTCCGCAGCGTCACCCGCTTCTGGGGAGGTAACGTCACGGTGTACGAGGTAGGGCCTCCTCGTCTCGGCGAGCGGCGTGCGGAGGGATAGGACGCACGTGCCACGACATATTCAGAGGTAGCACGTTTTGGAGACATCATTCAACCGGCGGACGGACGGGGGCCCCCTTAACCGAGTAGCTATAAAACAAATATCTGAATCGTGTTGCACAATTCTGATAGCGATACGTACACCTCGAGATTGAGAAGTATCATCGGGTCAAGCCTGCTGTAGTACCACTGTACTGTACATACACCTGAATCAAGAGTGCAATTCCAAGTGCTTCCAACCTTCTAACTATAGAGCATGGTCTCGAAACGATGAACGGGTTTGAGTGCACATCGTTTTACAAATTCGTGTGTCGGATGACTTGCTACATACAGTAGTGGTATGGAGCCCCCCAAGGGAGAGTATTCTCGGGAAATGTAGGCGCACTCCCCTCCCCGACTGTAGCATGGATCGTGTACGATGATGCTCTTTTTGTGTCGAACGCCCGAAGCCCGGGAAATAGACGCGTGTAACGATAGAGGTAGGGGTATCATACCGTTTTTTGGTTGAGACGTTTTGT
>MEHQ01002896.1:0-14861 GCA_008828725.1 Saccharina japonica | reverse complement strand
AGACGAGTGTGACATGGAGTAGTTTGGTACACTAAATAGTAGCGAGAAAGCGATCGCTATCTTAGGAGATAGATGGTGGCCACAGGCGGCGAAACAGGAAGGGGATAAGATTAGCAAAACGTTTCTTTGTAATATATGGAAACAGCGTAATGAGCGCCCAAGTGTTGGAGGTGTCTCTATTAGGAGTACCAATACGGTGCTCCGCTTCGAAAAGGATGCGAGATGAATGGTAAAATGACTAAGGCAAGCAACACATGAGTACGCCCCCCCCTCCCCACGCGCTTGGTGCTAGCAATGCCTGCCTGGTCGGTGAAAACCCAACATGCTCCGTCCCGGCATTGTAGGGACGCGAGGGTCTATGGTCATACGACTACAGCCATGCATGAAAATGAAGTACACCCCCCCCCCCCCCCCCCAGACATGCACATACTTGTACTTCTTACGGGGGACCCATATGTAAATCATAGTAATTAGGACCTCGTACACACGCCTCTTTTTTCTTAACAATGGTCCTATTTACTATGGTCCTCCGTAATACTCGTAGCAGTTATGATATCTCCGTCGCGACTCGACGAGGACTCCTGGAGGTTCTATTGGAGGGGGTACCCCAACTTAAGAGAGGGTACCCTATATAAGAGAATAGTACGGTTAAGCGAGGCCAAATCGGCTGGACCCGCCTACACTAAACCTATGTATTTCCCACTCGCTGTGAATCTGTGAAGAAGAGAGAAGGCTGGTTAAGAGAGCTATTTTCGGCCTGTATATACCACATCTACCCTCTCTTTAATCGGGGTACCCACTAACTGTAATGATCGGCCCGATTCCAAAAAAACAAATGATAAATCGAATCGGAAATCGGGGTACCCACTACTGTATACACTAAAAATAATCTCCTTCTTTTTGTCCTGTCTCTTAAATCGGGGTACCCACTACTGTATACACTAAAAATAATCTCCTTCTTCTTTTTGTCCTGTTTTGTTCCTCACGCGCTCAATTAAATAAATAATACCAAAAGGTGAAAGCCATCAAGGTCAAGGCTTTGGCCTCCTACGACGACTCCCTGCGAAGGTTTCGCTACCGCGAGGCCCTGGACAGGGGGCTGGAGACGAGAAATCCCCTGGTTGTGGCGGCGCTTTTGGAGGCGTTGGAAGAGCGGGGGGCGCTCGAGAAGGCGCTGGCCGGGAGGGACTCGGCGGGGCTCGAGCCCGTCCTTCAGTACCTGTGCAAGTGAGTTTTTTTTTCTTCTTTTTTTACCCCCGTTTTGTTTTTCGTTTTTGTTTTTTGTTTTTGTTTTCGTTTTTTTTTGCCCCCGTTTTTAGTAACCCGTTCATAACTGGAAAAAAAAATCCTCACTAATCCCAAGTAGTTCGTCCCCAAATAGGTGCGACCAGTTCTTAAGGGGTCAAGTGAGTTTTTTTTCCCCCGGTCTGTTTTTCGCCTTTTTTGTTTTTCTTTCCGTTTTTTTTTTTTTCGTTTTTGTGTTTTTGTGTTTTTGTGTTTGTTTGTTTGTTTGTTTGTTCGTTTGTTTGTTTGTCTTCACTGTGACTTGATCTGTGTCGCAGTTTGTTTGTTTGGTCGGGGGCAGCAGATAGGGTAGGTACCCCAACGAACCCCTCGCCTCGTGTGGGAAATACTCCAGTGTTTGTTTGGCTTCGAAATAATATCGTATCCTATACAAGGTTCCCCTTCGGGATGTTGGTCACTTCAAATCCCGGGGGTGTCGCAAGGTGAAAATAGATCGCACATGCTTCATAGTTTCTATTTTTGGAGCAAACCGTGGCATAGACTGCTGCTGTATTGTTTAAAGGAAAAAGTAGGAGCGACGGCCATTCCTACCGAAACAAATGTCGCGAGATAGTATCGTATCTGAGGTACAGTGCGCTCCCGGTGTTAAGAAAATTCAGTTTGGTGTCCAGGCCCAACGACTTATTTTGTTTCCGAAGTCGATCTAACTATTTTGTGTTGAATTTAAAGTCGATCCCACAGTGGTGAGCTGTATTTCTAAACCAACGTTTTCTACTGTTCGTGCCAATCTGGGCTCATTTTTCTTGGCACACAATTTATTAAATGAATGCAGACACCCACTCTTACTGTATTTACTTGTGTTGAATGGTGATTTGTTATGTCGAGTAGATTCACGAAGAACAACAACTCGTGAATCTTGACGCCATTTTGTGAATTTACCTGAATAAAGCGAAATCACGATCTGCGATTTTTTTTTCGTCGTGGCTATTCTATACTGACCTAAGGTTTTGCTGGAATGGCATACATCAAACATACACACACGCATACACAATGAGAGACAGAACACAGCAAACCAGTGCTTCGCAGCTGTCACAACTAGCCTGCTGGATCCCCCCTGCTACTCGTAGCTGTCCCGCGCACACTGCGGGGTCTGCAGCTTCTTCTGCTGTAGTACTGCTGTGCTGTGCTGTTCGACAAACGGCGCCTTTGCTGCTTCGCAGTTTGTAGCCTAGACTACTGTGGAGACATGCATCCGTAAAGCGTAGTGCTACTTTCTCTACCAAAATACTCGTGTTCGTATGCATGTAGATCGGCTGAAGATCGGCCTGTCGTTGGAAAATAGAGATAGGTCGTAGATATGATACTTCCAAGTCTGCATGCTGGTACACACGTACTCTCGTAGATCCGTGTATTTGTACTCTACGTAGATTCCCAAATATTGGGACCGAATTACAAATTTACATCAAGCTATCAAGCGTGTCGTACAACTGCTACTACTGCTGTACGCAGCCCAGGCAGAGCAGACGCATGCGACATGGTATCAACTACTGCTGCACGACGCTTGATGTGTGCCTCGTTCCATGTCGGTGTGGTCCTTGTGGTCTCGTGTGTGGTGTGTGCTGTGTTCCGTTCATGTCGCGGGTCAAAAACGAAGCATCAAAATTCATAGGATGAAGAAACAGTCGCACGGCAAGTGTTTCATAGAGCTGCGAGGCGGTGCCAAGTCGGAACGCCTCCCCTGAGTTATTTGCCAGAATTTGCGACGTTGAAGGCCCAGAGCACGCCCCACGGGCCTCGGCCGGGACCCGCACTTGCGCCGTGGCGTACACGCGCCTCCCCTGCGTGCCCCGCAGGCGACAGCGCGAGAAAAGACCCGCGGCCGGAGATGAAAAGTGGAAGTATTCCGGGAAAATGTCCATTTGGTACCTAGACATATACGAAGAATGACGCACACGTCATCGTTCAAAATGCATTCATGCGCGAAGTATCGAAGTAAACAATAACGAAATATCACGGTAAGTATATACGACGATAGAAAGTCTCTTGAAGCCTCGCAAGCATTGCCAGCTCTCTTGGTTCCATGGGTCAACTTAACCACTTATCCCTTTTAGTACTCCAGTGCTTTTAGTACTCCAGCGCACATAACCATATATCTGTCTCTAATTTCAAGTAATGGATCCCCATAATGGGACTGCAGTCCTACCTGGGTTAAGAAACGGTCCCCACGTTTTTTTGGGGGACAAAATACTTGGAATTAGTGTGGGATAAGTTTTGCAGTTCTGAAAGAGTTGACCCATTCAGAAAGAACGGAAAACAATATCCCACACTAGTTTCAAGTCCTTTGTCCCCAAAAACTGGGGACCGGTTCTTAACCCTTTTTGAACTGCAAAACTCATCCCACACTAACTCCAAGTAGTTTCTCCCCATAATCGTGGGACCAGTTCTTGAGGTGTTGAGGGGGTACGCAGGTCCCCAGACCTGGCATTAATAGCAGAGGGGATATGGTCGGTTGTCGCAATCAAAAGGTCGGGAGTGCGGCACTACGACAGGAAGTCGGTGGATAAGCCGCAGCCCCTCGCTGTCCGCGCTGTCCGCGGAGCCGACGTCAGTAAGCTGTCGAAGCTGGCGGAGGACACTACCTTATTCCGTTCGATTCGCTTTCGAACTTTACACGGTGAAGATGCTACAGTATGCATGATGCTACAGTATGCATGCATCCTGCTATGTAGTATCGGCATCGAAAATCACACCAGTAACTATGATAACGTTATGTTCGCATGCATGTATGGTCGTCAAACTAATAATAGATATGTACGTCGTATCGCGATTTTTTTTTTTTTTTTCTTCTTTTTTTCTCGGTGACAGGTACTTGGCGAACCCTCGGCATACGGAGCAGCTGACCGGGGTGACGACGGCCGTATTGGATATGTACGGGGATGTTGTCACTTCCTCCCCGCAGGCGATTCGCCTCCTGGCAAAGCTTTGCAATCAGGTGATGAGACCAGACAGACCCCTTGCGGTCTGAGTTTTTTTTTTTTTTTTCGATTTTGTTTCTCCATCAAGAGTTTATCACCCTTTCCTGAAGCTTCAGAGCGGAGGGGGGGGGGGACGTATTCATTTGTTGTTTGCCTTAGTCATTTGACCATTGACCACGCATCCGTTTCGAGACGGGGGGGGGGGGGGGGGGGGGGCGTACTCATTTGTTGCTTGCCTTAGTCATTTGACCATTGACCACGCATCCCTTTCGAGACGGAGCACCGTTCCTACTCCTAATAGAGACACCTCCAACACTTGGGCGCTCATTACGTTGTTTCCATATATTACAGAGAAACCTTTTGCTAATCTTATCCCCTTCCTGCTTCGCCGCCTGTGGCCACCATCTATCTCCTAAGATAGCGATCGTTTTCTCGCTACTATTTAGTGTACCAAACTGCTCCATGTCACACTCGTCTATTTTCCCCATCTCCTCCTCTAGCACATCCCTTTCCTCCTTGTACCTTTCACATTCTCCCACTATGTGAACTCTACTCTCTATGGCTTTGCCACATGGGCACATCTGTGCCTCTACTTCCTCCTCCTCCCGGCTACTGGTATACCTCCTCCTTCTTTCTGGCAGGTCCAGGTCCCCTACACGAAATCGCAGTTTCAGCTTTTTCGCGAAGTCCATTGGGCCGTGCAGATACCTTTTCATTCCTATTCCTTCTCTCAACCCCCCGTACATCTCTAAGTGTTCTTCCCCTTCCACCTTCTTTCTCAGTGCTAGCCTTTCCCTTCTTTCTATCCTTTCTTTCACTTCTGTCTTGTATCCGCTAAATTTCTCTATGGCCAGCGTCTCTTTTTGGTTTCCTAGTTCCTTCCATACTTTCTCGACTACGCTATCCCACCTTATTCCAGCTCGCCCTTTGGTTACTTTCTCCCATACAGCTTTATCGGCTATGGCTGGCAACCTCTTATTTGGCATGTTCTTTACTTTATATTGCCATTTCAACTTACGCACGTCTCTATTTGTCTTAAGTGGGTACATTCCCAGTTCTGCTCTCAATACTGTATTACTCGTCGTACTTGAGCATCCTAGTACTTTTTTAGCTGCTGTCATCTGTACTGTTTCCAGCTGTTTTACGAGCTTCGCGTTCCCTTCCCATACTTCTCCTGCATATTCTAGCTTTGGTACAATCACATTCATCAGTATACATCTCTTAATTCTAGTGTCAAGGTGCGAGTCTGTTAGGACTGCTTCCATCTTGCCTACGTGTGCCTTACCCTTGCCTATTATTTTATTTATGTGTGCATCCCAAGAGCAATCTTTTGAGATTTCTACGCCAAGCTACGTATACTGGTCTACGATCGGTAATTCATCTTCTCCCCACTTCCACTTACAAGTTACCGGACTCTCCTTATCTTCGTTACATACAACTACTGCGCACTTTTTTACGTTCGCCGTCACTCTCCACTTCCTGGTGTACTCGATTGCCTTCTCTATTTGTTTCTGCAGTCCTTCGGGTGTTTCTGATATGCAAACGAAATCATCAGCAAACATCAATCCCGACACCGTATCTTCCCCCACCGTGACTCCCTGCGATGCTGCTTCTACTGCTACTATCATGTCATTAATGTATACCTTGAATAGGTTAGGTGATAGCGTACATCCCTGGGCAACTCCCTGTAGGATATCAACGTACTTCGATATTTCCCCGTCCAACATCACAGCACTTCTCGCACATTCCGTCATCTTCTTCATCATTCTCCACATCTTTCCTCTTATCCCTATTTCCCACAACTTTTTCCACAGCCCATTTCTCCATACTGTATCGTAGGCCTTCTGTACATCTAAAAAGAAACAGTACGTTGTTAGCCCCGCGTCTTTCCTGCCTTGGATTATCTTACCTAATGTGTACACATGGTCGACGCAGCTACGGTTTGGCCTAAATCCTGCTTGCCCTTCGCTAATCTTTTCTTCCTTCTCCATCATTGTTCCCATTCTATCGTTCAAAATCTTACAGAACGTTTTACCTACAGTGCTTAGTAGCGTTATTCCCCTATAGTTACCCGGGTCAGCCTTGTCTCCTTTCTTAAACAAGTTTACTACTACTCCTTCTCTCCATCTCTTAGGTGCGTACTCGTTTTTCCATATCCAGTTATACAACTTAACCATCATGGTAAGCATTCCTTCTCCCCCGTACTTCATAAATTCATTAACTATTTGGTCTGCCCCTGCTGCCTTTCTATTCTTAAGTTTAGCTACACACTTCTTAACTTCTTCTCTTGTGAACTCTCCCTGTAACCCTTCTGAACCACTGTCTTCCCTTTCTGATGCATCTACGTTCGCCTCCGCCCACGCGTTGATATCTTTCTCAAATTCTTTGTCGAACGTTTCGTTGGTTGTGGGCGTCCCTAGCTTGCGGTAATGTCTCTACAAGTACTTCCCTTTTCCCCTTCGAACTACTAACCATTTTACCGTTCTGTGCTCTTAATGTAGCTATCCCCGTATCTGCCTCTCCTGCTTGTTGCCTAGTATCCCTTTTATCCCTACCCACATCTGCTTCATCCCGCCATCAAAGTCTTCATTCGTTTTATAACTACGTCTTTCCATACCCCTTTCTTCTTCTTCTCAACCACCTTTTTTACTTTATTTCTAGCAATACCATACTCCTCCCATCCTGACGTAGTTTTGCTCGATGCGTATCTTGCGTGTGCCTTTCTCCTTACTCCTATAGCCTCTTTTACTTCTTCATCCCACCATTTTACTGCTCTATTGCATATTATCAACTTCTTTCCTATTACTTTACTTGCTGTGGTTTTGACCAATTTCTCCCATCCTTCTATTATCCTCGCTCCTGCACTATCTCTCTCTATATTGTTCTTTGTCGTACCTATGTTTTCCAGCCCTAGAGCGGGGGGGGGGGGGGGGGGGGGTACTCATTTGTTGCTTGCCTTAATCATTGACCATTTACCAAACGCATCCTTCCAAGACGGAGCACCGTTCCTACTCCTAGTAGAAGACACCTCCAACACTTGGGCGCTCATTACGTTTTGTTCCATAATTATACAAAGAAACTTTTTGCTAATAACTGAAACAGACGGTGACAACAACGCCCATTGCGTGAGTGGGGGACTGATACAAGTTAGCATACGATATTCGATGCAAGGAAGGTTACGGGACGGGCGCCAACATGACCCTGCCCGTCCTGCTGGGCGTTCACCCCGCAAGCACATGAACTACGAAATCTTCTCCAAGAAAGAGAAGGGCCTTAAAAAACTCATGCAGTACTGTCCTTTCTTAAATGAGATACCGCCACAGAACAACTCGACCCCCCCCCCCCTCCTACACCAGAAATTCAATTAACTCATTGAAGCTGTCATCCATATGCAAGTCCGCCCACAGAGGCGGTTCTTAGAGGATGCAGCTCACCCTTCATGCGACTCCCCAATACCTCAGGCGCTTCGCGCTTGGTGCAGCAATGTCTGCCTGGTTGTGAAAACCCAATGCTCCGTCCCGGCATTGTAGGGATGCGAGGGTCTATGGAGTACAATACTACGGCCGTGCACAAATGAAGTACACCCCCCCCCGAAGCATGCTACGGTAGCCTGCATGCAGGTACACCACGATTTCTTCTGAGGGTGGTTGAGGAGCTCTATACTATTAGTAAGTCAAAAACTGCTTTTGGAGGGAAACACAAATGCTATTATACCCGATGAACAATCCCGTAGCCTAAAGTATATAATGAAAAATACTGCAACACAAGAATGAGACTCCGACGATTTAGGTTAAGGAGCTCCGTCGTTCAGAAAACGTTTCAGCCATAAATTGCTACCTCTATCGTAGCATGACTCCCCCCCCCCCCCTGAAAATGGCACCCACGTACCCGCGATTTTTAGCCCCAGCATAGTGAAACAGCCCTGGCTATAAAGCTATTGCCCTTGTCGGGATTTGAGGGATATCATATCATAGCGAGCCAACAAACGGCAACGTGCGGCGGTATATATCACCCGTCTAAGGGCAGAGCGTGCAGCAGTATGTGTGTACGTGTGGTGCGAGTAATGAGTCATCCCACGGTAGGGGCGCAGCAGAATTTTCCGAGCTCCTCACAGGAGGAGCTCAATATCTCACCCGAAACATGACCTCGGAAACATTCGTTCGGGCAACCCGACTAAACCTTCCAATGCGGTAGTCCAAAACCAAACATACCAGTAAAATAGTAATAGTATCCGGTGGTTACTCACGTAAGGAGCACAACCGGTCAGATAATAATGAGCCTAAAAGTGGCACCCCTACCGTGGGATTGCTCTAATACCATGTGCCGCGAGTGTCGAGAAGCTCCCTCCTTGCATTGCAGTCCGGACACATATTGCATGTCCCTGCCCAGCCCAGACCCTTCAACTCGCGCTTCTTTCTGTGGTCGATGTTTGTAATATGCTACGTAACGGCATACCAGTATAGTTTATGTATTTTCTTTCTTTCTTTCTTTCTCCCTTCCTTCTTCTTTCTCCCTTTCTTTTTTTTTCTTTTTTCTTTTTTGTTTGTTTGTTTGATTGTTTTTTTCTTTGTTTCTTTTGTTTCTTTGTTTCTGTGTTTCTGTGTTTCTTTATTTTGTTTGTTTTCTTTCTTTCTTAGTGTTTGTTTTGTGTGTTCCCCACCCCCGCGTTGCACCAAAAACCCCCAACAATTGTTGAAACTTCCAAGAATGAAATAACTTTTACACATCATTACCAGTATAGATAGTGAATTTTGAAGTTTCGAAAAGTATTGAAAATCAATTCTGATTTTGTCCAAACATTTTGTTTTTTTTCCAAATTGTGTGTTCTCTTTCGCGGGCGTCAGGTGAAACGAGAGGTGGGCTTTCAAAAGGACATGCTGTCGCTCTTGGGGGCCATGGATGGAGTTGTGTGCGCGGCGGGGGACGGGCGGGGGGATGATGTGGCCATCCCCGCTTAAGTGTGTAGCGCCTTCGTGGGAGATTAATTCGCGCTCCTGCTAGCGGTGGTGGTGGTGGTAGTGCTTGTCTCGTCGCGCCTTTGGGCAAGATACTTTCGCGCTACTGCTGCTACTGCTGTTGCTATTGCTGCTGCTGCTGCTGCTGCTACTGGTGATGGTGCTGGTGGTACTGGTACTAACGTTGCTACCGGTGGTGCTGTCGTTATGGTTGCTGTTTCGGCTCTACTGGTGGTGTCGGTCTTGGTGGTGATGCTTCTGCTACTGGTGGTGGCATTGGTGTTTTCGGTGGTTTGTTGCTGCTGCTGTTGCTGCTACTGCTGCGGGTACTGCTACTCCTCCTCCTACGACTATATACTTCTACGTACTGCTGTTGCTGCTACTGCCCGGTATATTGGTGCTGCTGTTACTGCTACTGGTGGCGCTGTACTGCTGCTACTGCTTCTGCTGGTATTGCTTCTACTCCCCGCTACTACTGCTGCTGCGGCTACTGCTACTGCTGCTACTTCTTCTGTAGAGACTTTAGCTGTGATATCATGTTTTTCCTCGCCATCGCGGCGAAACGCGTTTGGTCAAAATCGTGTGACCGATCGATCGATTACACCACAGTAGGTTGGTGGGTGACAATAGAGCGAGCCTATTGATGGAATATCGGCAGTAGGTTCCTGGATGACAGCAGGGGTTCATCATCGATAATGATAGTAGATTGATGGGTTTCGATAGTAGATCTATCGGCGAACCACACCAGGTTCGTCAATAGCCGCGCAGTAGGTCCGTTGAAAACAGCAGGAAGTTCATCGATAGCAGGCAGTAGATTGAGTGGATTTCGGGCTGTAGATTCGTGGGTACCAGCAGCTGGTTCATGGATAACCGCAGCAGGTTCGTCGGTAACCGCAGTAGGTCCGTCGATAACCGCAGTAGGTTCGTCGGTAACCGCGGTAGGTTCGTCGATAACCGCAGTAGGTTCGTCGGTAACCGCAGTAGGTTCGTCGATAACCGCAGTAGGTTCGTTGATCATAGCAGTAAGTCGGCAGTATATAGGCTATTATAACGGATTTCAACGGATCAACGGATTCACTCTCTTCCCTCGTCGTGAAATAGGGAGGGAGTAGTAGCTTGTGCCACCCCCCCTCCCCCCCAACCCAGGCCCTGCGCTGTGCTGGCTGGGCCAACCAAAGCTCATGAGGGTAACATATAAAACGAAAACCTTGAAGTTATGCGTCGACGAAACGACGGATTTAACCCCCCCGGGCCCTAAGGGCCCATATTAACGAATATAAAATAAATTCAATTTGGGAAAATTCAAATTCAAATACGCTTTTCATTGGTCAACACACGCACCAGCACCAAAGATTAGGATATTGGGGTATAATCTTGGGTGGTGGTGCGGGTTCTGACCAATGAAAGGCGGATTTGATTTTTTTTTTTCAAATTAGTGTTTTTTTTTCTTCGTTAAAACGGGCCCTAATGCTGTCTTGACCCGATCAAATTTAAGGAGGGTACAACAAAAGTAAACCCTACTCTGTCGTACAGTACGCGACATATGTAAAAAATCTCTTATTTTTACGGACAGAGCGGTATGCACCTGGTTATAGTGGTAGTAGTAGTCGCGCGTCGACGAACTGACGGGCCGATGGATGGGTATAGATTCCTGGTCTGTATGATCTAGCTCATCTTACCGCGCGGAAGCCGTATTCTCTGCATGTTCTAGGACAGGTTTCCTGGGTTGGATCTGTGCTTGTACAGATCCTGCACAAACGTATTATACCGGTAGGTTACTCATACTATAATAGTACCCTGCTTGGTCGGTTTTCAGTTTGGTTTCAGGTATTTTTTGGTGCGCCCTTGCTGATTGTCGATATGTTTACCCTTGCTGATTTTGGTCGATATTTGAATCCTGCTGATTGGCCGACATTTGAACCCATTCGTATTGGTCCATATTTTTACCTTCCTGGTTGGTCGATATTTTCACCCTGCTGATGGGTCGACGTTTTGATCCTTGCTGATTGGTCGATTCTTCGATTTTTAAACCTTTCGCTGATTGGTCGACATTTGAACCCTCTGATTGGTCGATATTTTGACTCTTTGCTGATTGGTCGATATGTTCACCCTTGGAGATTGGTCGACATTTCAACCCTCTGATCGGTCGAAGTTTTAATCCTTAGTGATTGGTCGACATTTTAACCCTTTGCTGATTGGTCGACAGCGCAACACAAATCACAGACGCGTACTACTGTGTGCAGGTTGCACCTGCAAAAGTTTTTGTGCAGGATGCTGGTTTTAATGTGTGAGGCTGGCCTTTAGTGCCGCATGTTTTTTTTTGGAAAAACGCCATCAAAACACGCGGCGGAGCCGCGTGGCTGCCCTTGCCGACCTCGTGCTCCCCAAGGGGGTGGGTTTCGGGTTAGGGTTAGGGGCGTGTCTGGGGTTGGCTTGGTCTGGGTCGACGGGCAAGCATGAAATTGGCCACACACAGCCTGCACAAAAACTTTTGCAGGTGCAACCTGCACATAACGCACGCCCAAATCACTCGGAGTTTGTAGTCAAAAAGAGGCGTGTTCTTTTCTTTTTCGAAAAATTGCGTTGATAATCAAGTCAAGGATTTCCAAACTAAGAGAGATGCTTCTGTGCACGAAACAAACGTTCGGCGGCTCAGGAAAAAAACGAGAAATTTCTGAGTATTTTGTTAGAGATGACACCTATTATAGCAGTATTCGGTATCATAGAGTCGCTGCTGGATAACACAGGGTCATCTGCTACAAAGTAGCTCGTACTACATCAGTAGGCAATACTCATCTAGGAGATAACAGCCAGTATGTAACAGCAGGTCTTGTGTTCTTGTATGCACTCGTAAACATACCAAGTTCTCTCTGGTACATACAGCAGTATCGTACCACAGCATAGCTATACTCGTATGACAGTACAGTAAGTCAAGTACATACAGGTACACACCAGAGGTGTAGTAGCCAAAGCTCTGTCATGAGCATCATATAAGTATCGTACTTACAGGTACACACCAGAGGTGTAGTAGGCAAAGCTTTGTCAATGAGTATCATATAAGTATCGTACGTACGTACGCGGCGGATATCAATGGGACTGTCATGATTTGTAGAATACAGTACCCTGAAAGACCAGTATAGCATATTCGGGGAATAGTCCAGCTTGATTTATTTTTTGGGGTCGTATCCTTGGGGTCGTATCCTGCTTTGTTTTTGGATCGAGTATATGAGTTCACGTGCATGACGCGCACACGCTCTCACTCCTCTTCAGCTCTCTTCAACAACATGCTCTCCACGAGCTATTGTCTGCTGGACATAATCAACTAAGGCCTGGGGTCACCTTCATCATCTTCTTTTCTTCTCTTCTCTTTGAAGCTTCTCGTACAAGCTCACCTCACAGTGAGCTTCGCGCTTACCTCCATTTTAGGCCGTGTCCTGCCGAGCATCGACAAGCGGGTCTACAGCGTACACACCAGCTTCGAGCTGACACACGCAAACCACAAGATCTAAAGGTTATTGAGCCTCGTATCGACAGAACGCGGCTCGGGCACGGGGTTCAACGACCACCACCCCGAGCTACTGGCTTCAGCAGCAAGGAGGAGGACCTTGTTCAAGACTCAACACTGCTGCTGCGTGCATGAGCTTCTTGCTGCTTGCTTCTACGAGTACAACTGCCGGGGTACTTCTTCACAAGTACGAGGAGAGGACACCAACTTGGAAGCCACTTCGTTTGAACGTGAGTGACTAAAGCGGTACGGATACCGCGTGCATCTCATAGGATCCTGCGTAGGGCATTCTACTACAACAGTACTGCTGTAGTCTAATTGCCACAACTGCGACAGATACGCCACAAGAGCACCATCACGTAGGAGCTGGGAAACCTCACCTCCGCTTTCGTCTGCTTCATAGACGAGGACCCCAAAATCTCGATCGAAACTCGAGTATATCACTGCTGTACGCGTTACATAGCACCTCCACGTAATTTTTAGGCGGTGTAGTATGAGGAGGGAGGGAGGGCATGCTGCAACCCGTGCCAAGCGGCATGTACCACAGGTAGGTGTACGTAACGTTTTTGTTTTGACGTGTGTGTTGCATCCCCATGACACCAGCCGATCGTTTTTAAGACCCGCTTGTCTTGACGATAGGAGCTGCTTGCAGGTCTCTCGAACTGTCATCATCGTGTCGCAGACAACAGTTGTGGCTGCTTGCTGCAACTACAGCAGTACTTCTTTTCCCGCACAAAAAACAGCAGAAAAAAAACAGACCATCCATCCACGCACGACACCACCACCAGCGATTCTACCACTACCCACCGTGTGTGTCTGCCCGCCGATGACGGACGTTAACAGCGTTCATAGTGCAGTGCACCTCCCGACACACCGGCAAAAGAGACTGGTACTCGATTTCGCGGCTGGCTGTTGATCGCTGTTTGCTGTGGCTTGTGGGCCAGGCATCCGTGGCCACCTGCCCCTTGGGTACTACCTGGTATTACCAAGCTTAAGGCCGTTTCTAACGACACGAGCAAATAGCAAAAAACTTGCTACGCTGGCAACAAAAAATTGGCAAGTCTTATTTAGTTTAGTTTTGTGTTCTTGCGAGTTTGCAATTTGATCCGTCTTTTGCCACCCTTCAAACCTTGAAGCCACAGAGCAGCTGTAGCTCACTAGCGCATCGCCGGAAGCCCTCCCCCCCCCCTACGCTTGCACAGAGGGCAGCATTCCATGACGTGTGTCGGTTCCTTCTCGTCAAGTTGTTGGAAATCACGGAAAACACGAAATAAACCCTTCTAGCCAAAAGCCAAAATCAACATTTTTTTTTTTCACTAGACAGCCTAGCCTGTCTGTTCGCGTGTTCTACCAGTCTACCAGCACCGTTCCGTGCGGTATCCCCACTTGGTATTCCCACAAGCGCGATGAACCAAACAATGCCAGCGGCTGCTGTCAAAAGTGAGCTACGTACGTTCTCAAGCCAAATAATATGAACCATAACGCCGAATGCTCTCTACGACAACAAACTGCAGATTATTCTCACATCGGTTTCCGGTCCTTCATAATCTTTTCCTTTTTTCACTATCATAGACAGTAGTATTTCCAGTACAAACATAGGACGGAAAGAGGGGGTGATGGACCAGGCTACTCTCAAGCCTACTCTAGAACCTACATCGCAAAAAAACAGGGGACTGGGAAACATAAGCCCCACGCCCCGCTACTTCAACCCTCGCTGATTGGTCGATACTTTGGAGGACCAGTAATCCTCAACACAGCAGTCGGTTACTCGCTAATGGCACTACAGGGCCCGCTCGCCTCTGGAAGTGGCCACGCCGGAAAATAACCCATCAAGCCATTCGATGCTGCCATCCTTACGCAAGAAAGTCCGCCCCGCCAGCGGCTCTTAGCAGGATGCAGCCCACCCTCCATGTGACTCGCCCAGTCAATACCTCACGGCGCTTCGCGCTTGGTGCAAGCAATGTCTGCCTGGTTGGTGAAAACCCAACGTGCTTCGTCCCGGCATTGTAGGGATGCAAGGGTCTATGGCCATACGACTACGGCCGTGCACGACATGAGTCCCCCCCCCCCCCCCCCCCGGTGGAACCCGACGTGCTCCGTCTCGGCATTGCAGGGATTCAAGGGTCTAAGGTCATGCGACTGCGGCCATGCATGACATGAGTACCCCCCCCCCCCCCCCCC
>MEHQ01000046.1:0-27150 GCA_008828725.1 Saccharina japonica | reverse complement strand
CCTCCCCCCCCCCCCCCCCCCCCCCCCCCCCCCCTACTACGGCCATGCATGACACGAGTATACCCCCCTCCCGCATCCACCCCCGATACTCGACCTCCCTCCCACCCCGCCCTTCTTCCTGGCTGCTTGAAAAGATAACTGCTTGCAATCACACCGCGTCGCCCCACATGCCCCCGTTAATTGAAAAAACTAAAAATGCCAGAAACAAATGCCAGAAAAAGAAATCGCGATAAACATCATATTCTCATAATCTCAAATAAAAAAAAACGAGTAGCAAATGACACGATGAGCGCTACGCCATATGCTTACCTCGCCCCCCCCCATCCACCTGCCGCCCTTCTTGCTGGCCGCTTCAATGCTAACCGCCCCCCCCCCCTCCCACACGCCATACCACGATACGGTAACGCCCTGCCCCTCTTTGTTTGCAGGCAATCACGCGACAATACACCCCCCTTGAAAATACGGTGATTTTCAACGGCTTGACGGGCGTTATGGGACGCTACGACCTCTGAGACTCTGAGAAGCTCGCAGCAGTCATAGGGGGGGGGTGTGTTCTCGTGTCATGCATGGCCGTAGTCGTATGACCATAGACCCTCGCACCCCTACAATGCCGGGACGGAGTAGCACGTCGGGTTTTCACCGACCAGGTAGACATTGCTTGCACTTAGCTTTGCGAAGCGCCGGGAGCGGGGCGGGGGGAGCTGCTGTCGTGCGTCGACCATGGCGACTGGAAGGAGTTGGTTGCAGCGGTGGCGGGTAGGGAGCGGGAACAAATCGCAGTACGCGCGGCAGTAGTGGTAGGTGGGTCAAGCTACCGGTACAGTTTAGTGCAGCTGAAAGAGGGGCAAGTTGGAGAGCGTACGCCTCAGAGAGATGGGGGAAACACTCGCGTCGAGTTGTGTGCCCGCTCGTGTCGAGTCCCCGGATGTAAATAACGACGATATTTCCGCTGAATAGATTGGACGTTCTCAAGAAAAATACCCAAATTAGTCGATAATGGCTGGAAACGAAGGACACCTCTACCGCCGGAGGGCTCGAGACTAAAAGTTTTTTTTTTCGCATCGTGAAAGCACGTAAAACACCAATTTGTAGTGTTTTTTTTCTTTCTTCATTTGGAGCGTGTTTTGTTTTTTTGTCGTCGTTCGGACAGTGTAAAGCCAAAATAATCGAAAACTCATTTAAAAACAATCGCCACCCGGGCAACGTTAAGCAGCGCCTATTTCCGAGGCGCGAATAATCGACTATCGGTACCGGTACCACAGCACGAGTGTAGTCTAAGTGCCCGGTTTATTCGATTCCTTTTTTCAAGGTAGATTACCTAATCTGGGATTTAGGTGAACTACATAGCGGTACGGCCACGGCTCCGCCCGTGGCGCTAGTTTAGGTGAATATAGCGACCTGCTGTGACAACCTAAAGGCTTCTGTGCTGGAATCCATCGTATAAGGGGGAGCGTGCGATAAAAAAGAGTACAGTAGTGGTTCCCTCTATAGTGCCGGCTGAGTAGTGCCGGCTGCTGGCTAGAGCGCCTGGTGAAAATCGCTTGGCACAGATGGGATTAACCAGTGTAGCAGTGTTCTGAATAGTGCCGGTTGCCGCTACGAGCAAGCTGGTATATACGAGTACGAAGTCATTTTTTTTTTCAGCAGATCTCCTCGAAAAGACATCTGCGTCAACGAAGCGGTTCTTGACCAGCTCACTATCGAATCCGTCCACGTCAAGCTTCCTTCAGCCTCCGTATCTGACAGCCCGGTCGGCCGCCGTTCGTGAGATGCGCGGTGCGCTCGTTCGCCCGCTGGATGACGTGCTTGCCCGAGCTTCGAAGCGTGCCTGCATTTGTTTTTTCGAATCGTAGCTTTCTCGAAATATCTCAATTTTTTTAACACTCTCCAATGTTCATTTTGATAACAAAAACATCCTTGTATTTTCGGACACGCGATCGGGGCCGCGCCGAACATCAGTCTTGGACCCGCCTTTCCTGCTTCAGCCGTGTATCCATCACCACGCACCGCCTAGGCACGAAACCAGTCAGTCCTGTCCTCCCAACCCACACTCTAGACGCCATCGATCGCCGACACTCGTGGCCGTGTCTATGCGACGGGTCAAGACGGATTTTGTCAACAGAAAATCAGGCACAGCAGGTAAGATGCTCACGAACCTTTGATGCGCATCCGTACCGATGCGCACGCGCTTCAAGAAATCCCATAAAGCTACCTTTAGTATGGTCGGCCTGCATCATCGACCCCACTTTATGATCAGTACAAAGGCCATAAAGCTACTTTTAGTATCGACGGCGCGCTTCATCGATATGATAGGGATTCAGTATACATGTCATATGGCTGATTTTAGTGTGGAGAAACGAGCTTCACTTTTCGATTTATGGATCTGTGAGTCTCCATGGCTAAAGCCCTGGAGAACGGACGAATTTCAAAAACATTTTTCTCGATGAGGGGGTATAATACCACTTTTTGCCTCCTGGGGCAATAGATTTTGACCGGGTTGAGCTTCTCAAGTGAGCACAGTAGGGGTCCCGCAGCAAGGCGGTGGTATGCCTTTAGAGCAATATGGCCGCCTTAGAGAGGGAAGCCGTCTTATCCATTCCAGGTTATGAGTGCAAGTCCGCGGTCGCGCCAAGCGATTTTGACCGCCTTATATCGGGATACCGCCTTATGGGAGGACCCCGACTGTATAACTATACCGGTTTACATTGATAATGTTTTCTCGTATATGTTATTCTAGGACTGCAGCAGCAGTAGCTCCTAGGAATGTTCGATCGGGTTTGCTCGAGCGACCTTCTTCGCAGTCATGGTTCGGGTGAGAGATATTGAGCTCCTCCTGCGAGGAGCTCAGAAAATAAGCCGCCATGTCATGGTATTCATGATATCCCCGTTTCCCCGCTATTGTTGTGGAGGCGAACTATTTATATATTCCTCTGAGAAGAGGAACACTTGCCCTTCTCTGCTCAGAACTTCTGGAGCGGCAAGGAACCGCTAATAATATGAACCAAACACGTGTGAGTGCGAATGATTAAGAGCAACCAGAGTGAACCTGCACAGTAGTCGGGCTTGCCCCATACTGCCTAAACTAATGCATCATGACGCGGCCGTAAGGCCGTGGCATACCTTCACAGCCACCCCTAAAGGGGCATCGCTCGGGGGGCAGAGGTGTAAATTGTTGCAAGGCTTAGATTGGGTGGAAAATTGGTTCACCTTTCACCAGTACCCCAACGGACTACTGGTAGTACCTTAACAAATGGCGTCGTCGGCAGGACATGGGTTGTATGATATGTAGTGGTCTCGTGAGTTCGAATCTCACGAGACCACCGTGAAAACGCTTTATAAAGAAAAGAGAATCTCCTCATGTCAAGAATCTGACAGTAAACACTCTTCCTTGGATGCCCAGAGATTGTTAAGAACTTCGGACTTCGTAGGCACGTACAACACGAAAGAACCCGCTGTTCTGAAGTGTGGGGGAGGGTGTTATAAGGCTTAGATTGGGTCGGGTGATTGGTCAACCTTTCGCCAGTAGCCCAACGGACTAATATTATGCCTTAACAAACCGCCGAGCTACTCCCGTCTATGGAATTATCTCGTGTCGAGATAGTTCCAAAGCTACCGTATTGTTGTTGTTGTTGTTGTTGTTGTTGTTGTTGTTGTTGTTGTTGTTGTTGTTGTTGTTGTTGTTGTTGTTGTTGTTGTTGTTGTTGTTGTTGTTGTTGTTGTTGTTGTTACTGTTGTTGTCGTTGTTGTTGTCGTTGTTGTTACTGTTGTTGCTGTTGTGTGATCCCCCATGATTCGGAGGAAATCGGCTCCGGAATTCGCCCCCCAGGATGTATTGTTATCTTATGTGTTACAGGAGGGGTCCCCCGGTAAGGCGGTGGTGTGCCTGCCTTTAGACCAATACGACCGCCTTATTGGGGGAAGCCAGCCGCCTTATTCATTTCAGGTTACGATTGCTATTCCTCAGTCGTGCCAAGCGCGGTAAAGTAAGGCAGTGGTGTGTGCCAGAGCAATACGACCGCCTTATTGTGGGGGAAAGCCAGCCGCGTTATTCATTTTCCAGGTTATGGGAGTTATTCCCCAGTCGCGCCAAGCGATCTCGACCGCCTTGTATCGGGATACTCTGAAGGCATTAGTCCTTCGGGCTAATAGTAAAAGGTTAGCCAATCATCTACCCAACCTAAAAGGCTTATAACATTCTACCCCCCTTCAGAACCGAGGGGTCTTTGCTCTTCGCATGGGGCCATAAGTGCCTACGATAGTCCGAAGTTCTGAACAATCTCTGGGGACCCAAGGAAAAGTGTCTATCAGGTTCTGACACGAGTCGAAGATGCGGCTCCGCAGAACCCGCTAACCCAATCCTATAACAATACCGTCTCCCTCGGACCGCCTTATATCGAGATATCGCCTTCCTCGGACCGCCTTATATCGGGATACCGCCTTCCTCAGACCACCTCATATCGGGATATCGCCTTCCTCGGGCTGTCTTGTATCGGAACACCGCCTTCCTCGGACCGCCATATATCGGGATACCGCCTCCCTCGGACCGCCTTATATCGGGATACCGCACTACTCAGACCGCCTTATATCGGGATACAGCCTTCCTCAGACCGCCTTATATCGGGATACAGTCTTCCTCAGACCGCCTTATATCGGGATACTGCCTTCCTCGGACCGTCTTATGGGAGGACCCCTACTTGTACCTGGTATTGGTATACGGTGATCGTCTTTGTTTTCGATGTTTTTTTCCCTCATCAAGTCGCAAAGAGGTTATATATTCGCCGAGAGCACGAGGTGGCGGAATTCGTACGAAAGTCGACGAGCAGCGGGGAGTGCTGAATTGGCCCTCTGCGCGATAAAACACCAACGAGGCGTGTACCGTCTGGGGGGGGGGGGGTACTCATTAGCCGCATGGCGTGCATGGCCGTAGTGTATAGACCTTCGCATCCCTGCAATGCCGGGACGGAGCACGTTGGGTTTNCATGGCCGTAGTGTATAGACCTTCGCATCCCTGCAATGCCGGGACGGAGCACGTTGGGTTTTCACCAACCAGGCAAACATTGCTTGCACCAAGCGCGAAGCGCCGTTAGGTGTTAAGCGAGTCGCATGGAGGGTGAGCTGTATCCTACTACTCGTAAGAACCGCTGGTGAGGCGGACTTGCATATGGACGACAGCCTCCAATGAATTGATTTGATTTCTGGTACGGCCACTTCCAGAGAAAGCAATGGGTATTACTATAATCATATGTATCTGCCTCGTGGTTGCCTTACCATATATATACACACTACGTGATGCGATCAACTCCCCTTGTGCGGAGGGGGCTAAGGAAACAAAACCAGGAGAAATTTAGGACATAACGCCGTTCGATATACCGGCCCTTCAGTATAATGCTGCCATGTACCGGTACTTATGGCAGATCGCAACAAACTGAATCCTACCTTAACTTGAAGTAGGTGTGTATACTGATATCTACTACTGGTACCTGGTAATATGCCTATGGTGTGGCCGGAACCGCAGGGATGATGGATTGAATGCGTAAGGGTCCTGCAGGGGGCGTGGGCTGGGGGTAGGGGGTCGGGTGGGGAGAGGGTCGGGCGGGGAGGGGGGCGGAATGCCCAACCTCCTGACGACTGGACATGGCCTTCATTGTCATGATGCGTGCTTTCTCAGTACCGTCGTAGTAGATAGCATGGGCCGCCGGGACTCCCTCGCCTTTTTTGTACATATGCCTCCAGCGCCTGTTTTTTTCTCTTTTCCCCCCGTTTTTCTCTTTCTCTCTTCTGTCTCTCTCTGATTTATTTTTCTCTTAATTTATCTCCTGCCTTCCACTTTCTCTCGCTCTTTGTTTGGTCTTGCTAAGCTCTTTTCGCTTCGCTGTCATTTCCCTTTTGTTTTTGTCTATGTTTCGTACACGTTTGGTATGTACGCGTGCGTACTCGTATCACAGCTCTTTTCTCTTCTCGCGATCTGCGATTTGATGTGACCTCATCTCATTTGGTGCTATTTGATTTGATTTGATTCGATTTTGAGTTGGTTTGATTTTAGTTGATTTGATCCGATTTGATTCGATTTGATTTGATTTGATTGTGATTGTGATTAGCTGTGATAATAGTTGATGTATTTCATTTTATTCCATCTCATGTTTCGTTTTGTTTCTCCTCACCCCTCGTATGCGGCCCCCCCTTGAAATAGAGAGCAACTCATGCAAACTATGCATATATCTGGTGCATACGTACGCTGCTGCTGTGTTTATGCATCTTCTGACTGATTTTTGTATTATTCGGTTTGTGGCTGCGTTTTTTTCCCTGAGGTATTCTTCTGCTCCAGTTTTTTTTAGCCTGTCCTGTGACCACAGATGATGCAAACGATTTCGAACATGAGTCACTGCGAGAACAGCATCAACAACTATAGTACCCGCGAGGATGATCGATGTTTTTTTTTGGCATACATAGTGCAACGTGTGATTCTATTGTTCCGCCTCTTCTTCTCTTTCTTGCCGACTCGATTCGCAAAAAATGTCAGTCCGACTTCTTCGCGGCTTTTCTCTCAACAGGCCACCGCAACATTATTATTACAGTTTCACATCTATCTGTCTCTTATCATGAGTTACGTGTGCCATCAGTGGTAGCAGCAGCACCACACACAGTAGTAGCCAGTAGCAGTCAGTAGCAGTCAGTAGCAGCATATTTCCACGTCTTACGATGAGTACCAGTGGTAGCAGTCAGTAGCAGTGATAGCAGCAGCACCAGTAGCCGGTAGCCAATAGTAGCAGTCAGTAGCAGTAATTCGACGCGATCGACGAAGGAACAAAAAGGGCTGAAGTCTTCTCGCGACCAAAAACCACCAAAAGAGCAAGGCACGAACCGTAGAAAAGGGGGCGGGGGAGGAGAACCGTTCTTTGCAGTGGCCCCAGGCCTGGATTACGACGAGAAGGGAGAGAAAGAAAAGAAGGGCGAAGATGATAAGAGGGATGAAATATTAATATATATATATATATATGCTCCTGGCAATGAAATACAAGGTAGTACCTGGTGAAAAAAGATGCTACTCGTACGAAGAGAACGACCTTCCTGGGTGCGTCAACGCCCCTTCCGGACTTATCCCACTAGCTTTCTTAGGTGTTGGGGGTGGTATTTAAGGATCAAACCACGCGGTCTCTTTAGGCCGCACAGTTGCATCCTTCGCTGGCGAACAAGGGCCCTTCGGCAAGGAACGGACGGAGAGACAGGCATGAACGGGCCAGCCCGTCGACTGGCGGTCGAGTTCAGATAATTTCGTGCGGGGTGGAGAACCTTAACTCCGCACAAGGGAGGATGGCCGTATCGCCTAGTAGTGTGTACATTACATGGTGGGGCATCCACGAAGCAGGTACAAAGTATATACCCATTGCTGTCTCTGGAAGCGGTCAAAGCCAGAGATCAAACCAATGAATTCGAAGCTGTCACCCGGCGCGAGAAAGCCCGCCTCACAAGCGGCTCTCTTACTAGGATGCAGTTCCTCAGCCTTCATGCGCCTCGCCCAACACCTCACGGTGCCTCACGCTTGGCGCAAGCAAGCAATAACATGTCTGCCTGGTGGGTGAAACCCCCGACGTGCTCCGTCCCGGCAATGTACGTAGAGACGCGGAGGTCTATGGTCATACGAAGTACGCCATGCACGACATGTGGCTAATGAGTACTCCTCCCTCCTCCCTCGCTAGGAATGTGGCGGTAGATTCTGTGTTTTATAGCGCTCTGAGTCTGCAGGGTTTCGCCACTATTAATAGTAACTTATCGGCAGGTGCCGTTAGCCATATATAACTGGCTTTAGTTGGCAAAAGTCGGCTGGCGAAGCTAGGTGATGGCCAGCCCTCTCCCCCCGAGAGGGGGGTCCCGCCGATTGAATGAAGAAGAAAAAATGTATTCCGCGTACATACTCGTACCGCAATCCTTCCCACAAGCATGGAAACCCAATAAGTCGGATAATCGGCACCTCCAGGAAGCGACTAACTATTAGTCCGACGACTAACTATTATTACGAGGGACCAAAGCAATCATAACCAGTATATTATTCAAGTATTTTTACTATTAATAAGCATATTTGGTCCTTATTGTTATGTTTTCCCGGAATGGTTGGTGAGTTTCGTCGTGCCGACCCATAGCGTAGCTCTATACAGTCTTTCGAGGTTATTGGCGCCGCTTGTCTTCCCTTCACTTCCCCCCCTTTTTGGCTGTTCCTTCGGGACGTTCCGTAGCCCCGAAGGATAAGAGGGGTGTGGAAAAGGGGTTACAAGGAGCAACACGTTGTTTCGCTTCATGATGCTTTATTTAGTGGAACGGCGTTTCCCCCGAATTTTCCATATTCGTGCCGGAATATAATTTCCTTCTACTAATACCCCGTAATAAACATCCCATTGTTTCTGTGTGAAACCCCCCCGTTAGTTATTAAATACACTGGTGTATCTTTCTACCCGTTGCCCTCTAAACAACAGGTTGTCTCTAAGACAACCTTTCTCTTTTGTTTCTGCTTATTATACGAGTACATCATCAGGGTATTTATTAATATGTACCTGGTAGTGTTGTTTGATGTGATACTGCCCTGGACGGCCTGGAAGAACAAAAAAGTTGGGGTTTAGGGTACTTACCAGTGCGCATTGCTGTCGTTGACGACGGTTACATATACCCTGCTGCGCGAGTCTCTAACGACAGCTGAACTATGTTAACCCTTTCAGAACTGAAAACAATATCCCACACTAATTCCAAGTAGTTTTACCCAAATATGCGGGACCAGTTCTTAAGGGGTTAACGAGCAAAAACGAATACACCCGCGCCATCCGAACACACGGCCACCTAAAACGCCATGTAAAAAACATGAAGCCGAATAACATCCGCGCCATCCCGACCAAAAATCTCCGAAAAAGAATTTCCATCTCCGAAAAAAAAGTTATCTCCGAAAAAAGGTTATGTCCGAAAAACATTTTATCTCCGAAAAATTAGTATCCCCGAAAAACTGTCATCTCCGAAAAAAAAAATAGTTTGTATTGCCTTTCTCCACCAGCGCACCCAGCAGAAGTAGTCGTTGAAGACGGTTACAAAAATAACCCAGCAAATATCAGACTGCTGTTCTTATTGCTAGTTTTCAAATTAGGCGTCCTGCACTATACTATACCCCATATGAAGTCGTAGAGGCTATACTGTACGTAACTTCCGTGATAGGTCTGTCGCCAGTATCCGGGCGGCGTGATCGCTTGATGGCTGGATTTTGGACGAACTTACTAGGAGATAGATAAATAGATAGATAGATAGATGTGGTCGCACACTGACTGGATCTTGGGCGAGAAATTGGTCCAAAAGCGACACGGCACGATGTATTGGATACATCGAAATTACGGACTTTGTCGTCCCATTCGCCCATACAGCTTGCTGTTTGCTAACGACGATAATCGGACGTACGTGTGTATGATGATGTGGCAAATAATTCGGATGAGTGAAAATGATGACACCTTTTTATAACTCTTAGCGCTGTGAGTTGGGTGGCTAAAAGTCGCCAGCTAGATACCAGTTCGCTAGTCGTTGTAGACTTACAGACGTTGCAGTGGTGCCAACTATTATAACCACATCCGACTATTATTCGGGTTTCCTTGATTATGGTGGGATATTTTTGCTACGTGGCGAGATTTATTTCCCCGTGAGACCACTCACCCAGAGAGGGAGAGAGAGGGAGAGCTGACAGGTCTAACTGCAACTCGTGACGCATAGTAGGGCATTCGTCCATAGGTAGGACGAATACTTGTCCCATGTGCTGAAGAGGGTATTCGTCCTATTAACCTATTCGTATTCGTATTTGTGTGGAGGTGTGCATGATCAATGGATACAAGAAACGCTAACGGCCTCTTCGACACGACCATCGGGGCACCGGCGCCGCCGCTCCAACACATGGGGCAAGTACTTGCCCGTGGACGAATAGTACCTATTCGACGAATGGATTTGACAGGTATTCGTCGGATCTATTCTTATTCGTGCGGGATATGCGATGTTGTGCGTGTCTGGGCCGCGAAATGAAGCAAAATAGCCCCGGCCGACTACCGTAGACAAAATTGAAAGTCAATTATTGGAAAAAAAAAATGGCTTGCTTCGCCAGCCGACTAACAACTAGTCGGGAAGTCCAGCCAACTTACAGTCCCAGTTCTTGCCCCTTGACGGACATCCGTCAATCCGTCTAGGAACTTCCTGCACAAAAACTAGTATATCAAGCATAAAGAAGCTTCGATGGGCCAAAACCACTACTACTACTACTCCTACTACTGCTACTACTACTGCTACTACTACTACTGCTACTACTACTACTCGTCCTCCTCCTCCTCCTACTATACGTGTATGACAAACCGTTAACCGACATGTTTGTGATGATGTGGTGTGTGTTGTGTCTGGTGGTCCTTGAAAAGCAGCAACTATTTTTCCGCTCCAACCAATTTTTCTCCGCCAGAACAAGACGTACGTCCGACCGTGAAACGCAAAGGAAAGAAGGCGTCCACGGCGACAAAAAAGCAAGAAGGGGGGGGAAGGGGGGGGGGGGGGGGGGCAGACAAAACATGCTGCATATCGTACCACACGGGCGATAAGCCAACACACCGGGTAATAAGATAACACACCGGGTGTAAGCTAGCACACCCCCTGGGGCGGTTTTCGGAGCCGAGTTTCTCCACACCAAGGGGGGTCACACACGCACAACAAAAACCGTGTGACGTTTGGGAATATTTCGTCGAAATCCTCACATAGACACGTTTCTTGGCGTTTGCTTTCTCCCCATTGCCGAGCAGATCTTCTCCATAATGTCTTACCACTCTGGACTGAAAATGTAAGGACAGTTTGGTGTTTATATCTATACTACAAAGATACGTACGTACGTAAGCACTTTTGCTTACGCCCAGAGCGGTATTTCCTCAAGAAACGTCAGGCAGTTTTTTTTCCTCGTGAGGCTTTTTCGCTTTTTCTTCGTTAGGGAAGCTAAGGTAATGAAGTGGTGTAGCGTCGGTTAAGCCCTGTGTGGGGGGGCATACATGCCCTCGGCCCGCTCATTGGTCGCCGGTCGGCGGGGCGCCGGGAGCCGGGGACCGAAGAAGAACCGCTCTCCTTGCGTTGGTCAAGAGGAACGTCGGGATTTGACCAAGTATTCAAGGTTTTCAGTTGGTCTTCTTCAGTTAGATTGCCTGTTTCTTGGAGGCTTTTCTTCGTTATTTCTTTTATGATCGACAACTCTCACCCTGCACATTTTTCAGATACCAAAATCAACTAAACCAGGACTAGTCAATCTTCGGGACATTATTCGCCGATAGTGCGCGTGCGCCGCGGGAAATTTCCGACCGATCTTCTTGCTTGACGAGCTCGATCGAGTGGAGAACCCGTGCTGATCTCGATGGGCCTGTATTTCGGTCTACACCCACACCCCAAGGCAATCCTCACATCCTGGGAGTCACGCCTGAAAGTCGTTAGTAGGTAAAATTCGTACCAGGTATATGCCTAAAAATATTAGGCTGTTGTGAAAGACGCCCGTCCGCGGAGTTCTCTGTCCCAAAAGATAATGACCGTTTGCATACTAATACTTATGTAATCCAAACAGTTGTCTATACCAGGTCCTATCCCCTAGACCATACCGCCTCAATATCACTATCATCCTTCAAGGCCATCCTGGCTCCTCGGGAGCACTCTGGGAATACCTCGTGTTGCTGACCCCCCAGAGTGTGGTAACGCCACACGACCCATCTCAAGGTGTGTCTCCACAACAAACACGAAGAAAGAGATAACCTGCGACGGGACTACCGTCCCACACAGCGGTTCTTAAGGTTCAGGGCAGAGTGGTACTGTCGTTTAGGCGGGGGGCAGAAAGGGGCGCTGCGCGAATCCAGTTGTAGTTCCGGCGGTGAACATAGGGGGGAAAAAATTGCGCCCATCTTCGCGTGAACCGGGAGCGTTGCGCATACATATCAGGGCTCGTCGCGGGGCATGACCAGACCTGCGGGTTGGGTCGGGAGTTTGTTTTATTGCCACGAATCGGGTCGGGGGTCGAGTCGGGTTGGGTCCGGTCGGGTCGTCGGATCGGGTCGGGTCGGGTCGGGTCGGGTCGGGTCGGGTCGGGCCGGGTCGGGTGCGGGTCGGGTCGGGTCGAGTCGGGTCGGGTCGGGTCGGGTCGGGTCGAGTCGAGTCGGGTCGATGGAAACTAGGCCACCCTAGCAGAGCTCCCTCGGTGGGCTCTTGCGTGGCTTGCAACGAAATCGGCGAGATAACGTCCGTCCTATATTGCCCGTTCTCCCGACCCCGGGCGCAATGCAAAGACTCACTGTGCGTCGCAAACACTTGAATGTGATTTGTGCGGCGACACACACACAGACATACCAGTTACTCATATACAAAGTGTATACGTCAGTTTTGGGGAACCGAAAATAAGGGGAGCCTTAGAAGATCTCCTTTTTCTTCTTTCTCCTGCTCACGTGGCATCATAAACGACCAATTCGGAAGATGACTATTTGAAGCCTCGGTCGCTTCGCTCCCTCGGCTTCAAAATCATTGTTATATACAAAAGTCTCACCTTGCCACAATTTTCAATTTTCCAAAACAAACTTAAGAACACACGGACGAACACACACGCACACACACAAATGGTCGAGTTTGTATACTTGGGGTGGGGCTATTCAGCGCGAGCCGGGATCTTAGTGTCTAGGTAACCCGTCGACTCCAGAGGGCATGGGCGTGCTTCGGGCGGTATAAGATGGAAGTCTATGACCGTCCGGGTGTCGCGCCTGCGGTTGAAGTTGCGGCTGCTGCAAGCTGAGGTACTCGAGACGACGCTGTACGGGTGCGTCACGTGGAGCCCGAAACTAGCTGATTACGCCAGGTTACGGAAGGTCCACCACAGCATGCTCCTTCGATGCCTCGGCTGCCGGAAACGGAAGCGCGAAGACCACACTCTATCCTACGCCCGCGCGTTTGTCAAGACAGACTCCGAGAGCATTGAGGAGACGGTGCGCAGACCGGGGATATTGTTCGCTGGTTTCGTCGCACGCATGAGAGGGGAGCGGCTGCCGAGGAGGATGATGTTTGGGGAGATGGTCGGTGGCAAGGGCTACTCATTTGGACAGGAGAAAGACTGGATGGGGCGCCTCGAGGAGGACCTCAAGGCGTTCGGCATCAGGCCTGAAGGGTGGCGCGAGGCAGCACGGAAGGCCGGCCGGTGGTTTCGAGTGGTCGAGGACGGGGCGGAGTTTTTTATGCGGAAATAGCTTGACGCGGAGAGTAGTGATGCAGCAAAGCGGCACGCGAAGGCTACGGATGCAACTGGGACACCGACCATTGACACCAATGCGCCCAGGGAGGGGCCTGGGCGGGGGCACGACGGGGGGAGGGGGGNNGACGGGGGGAGGGGGGGAGGGATGAGATTGCCCAAAAGCCTGACGACTGGGTATGGCCATCATCGTCATGATGCGTGCCTTTTCAGTACCGAAGGAGCTCGTAGTGTAGGGATGCCCCTACTCGCACTCTGTATGCCTCCCTTGCCTTTTTTTTTTTTTTTTTCGCTTTCCCCTTTTTTCTTTTGCCCTTTTTCCCTTCTTGCCTTTTTCTTTTTCTTTGTCTTTCTCTTTTGTTTTCTCTTTCTCTCGTTTGTTCCTGCTTCGTAGCTCTTTTGCTCGTTTTTTTTTTTTGCTTATCTTGAACGCGCGTGCGTATATATATAGCCACTGTAGCTCTCCCTGTTGATGGACTTTGCTTGCTTTTCGTTTTTTTGGTCCTGTTTTTTCAGCTTTTTGAGGTATTCCTCCACTCCAGAGCTTTTTGGAGCCTGTCCTGTGACCACGGACTATCTTTTTCGTCATCAGTGAGTGCGAGAACAGCAACAACAACAACAGCAACATTTTTCAGCTTCCAACTCTAAAAAAACAGCGTGCACTTTCGAGGAATGAATATGTTCGTTCATGCTCTCTCTCATAACGTGGACTATCACCCCCGGCACACAGCAGCCGTAAAGCAGCAGATACCGTATATATACATATCATATTCATACGAGTACTAGTACTTACTTGTAGCGTATACGCATGGAAACAATACATGAAACCAGAAGCTTCGGCACAGGTTTCGTAGGAAATGGGTGGAAACGTGGAAACACGAAAAAAATGGATTATTTGGACAGGTCATGGTCTAGATCATCTACTTAAAATATAGTTCTTCACCTGGCGTGGTGAAAGGTTGTGCAGGATCTGCATAGTACAGATCCAACACAGGAAACATGTGCTACTTACCGTAGATCATGCAGATTAGGTTCCCACCCGGCAACATGAGCTGTAGACCATACTCGTACAAGACCGGGAATGGATCTGCCTTCAAAGATCTAGATAATACTGTGTAAACTGGAAAGCGATGATCTGTGCGAGAGGTGTACGTACATACTCGTAGAAAATTTAAAATTGCCTTTCTGCCTTCTTTTTGGTATCCAGGCATCATACAAGCAGCAACAATAACAGAGCCTCAATGCCCTACCTACTCGCGAACCTATCTATGCGTTGGGTATACATCCACACTCATCAACCATACCTTGGCCTTTACACGCTGTCACAGCCTGCCTGAGCGTGTGCTGTTTGTCGCAAAGCTCTCGCTGCTACGTATAGCCTGTGTCTGTCTGTGCTGTGTGCTTCTCTGCTGGCTGGTGTAGGTTTGCGGTGTGTTTTCAAAATGAAATTTACTGGAAATTTAACGTACCGGTACTAGTATGGTTGTGTTAAAACCAGCATTTACAAGACGTTTTTGAGGGGGGGGAGACTTGTGAATCCTCCCCGACAGCATCATCAAAATCACACGATCGATTGCACTGCAACTGAGTACTTTTCGGTCGCTGCTCGAGTGCAACAAGAGCATAACAGAGAGATATATAGCTATCTCCAAGGGAACGCTCTTCACACTCTCCGCAACGCTGGACAGGTGAGGGAGCTGCTTATTGATGTGCGATAGACGGAAAGCGGAGTCTTGTATTTGTTTGTTGCTGGAAGCCGTGCATATCACGCTTTTTCCCCAGGGCCCCTTTCATTTCTGAAATTTCGGCTAAAAATTCGCCCGATTTTGCTGCTCCGGCATACCTGGTACCTGATACTCTGCGCTGGAAAGGCACCACATATAACACATCGCAGTAGTAGCAGCTCTTGGTCAGTGTCCCGTTGAGGCAGGTAGAAACTCTCACCTCTTTCAACCCTCGATGCTTGACAACGTGCTGATCGATATTATTGTTGCTTGTTTGGCGGTTTAGTAGTTACGTACGATTTTGGCCGGTTGATCGTTTTTGCTTGGTTGAGATTGAAAAATGAAATCTGGCGACGACGTCTTAGCTATAAGGTTGATCGTCGAGGAGGGTGAACGAAAAAAATCACCTTTCGTTTCTTCCCCCCCCCTCCAGTTTGTTTTTGTCCTTTCTTCGCTTTGCTCCGCGCCCATTGTCAAGCTTTCTTGAACACAACCGGGCAATCACCACCGCCACCCTAGCTCGTGCTGCAAACCGCATGATGTATATACCAGGTACCAGGTATATACAGTATACAGCAGCAATAATAGTACTCGCAATAGTACGAATATTAACTATTTAACTTTCTGTGTGAGTGTCATACATACTGCTGCTGCTGTTGTTATTGAAAACATGAAAATGATAACCCGAGATGATGAGACGCACGGCTTCGCTTTCTTTTCGTTCGTTCTCGTTGCAAAACGCACGAAAACACCCAACAAGACAAATTCACGGATCTTGTTTTTTCATATATATGCGGATGCGGACAGGAAATATGGTGCCCAGAAGCAGCACCACCAGGAGGAGCAGCACCAGGAGCAGCAGCAGCAGCACCGGCAGCATTCACAATAGCACAACCACCACCATGCCTCCGCTGCGCTTCCTGCTTGCGGCGGCGCTGCTAGCAGTCCTGGGCGGCGCAAGGAGAGTGGAAGCAGGAGGAAGCTCCGCCAGCAATCTCCGTCCAGCATCGGACCTCACTTCCAACTGCTTGGGATTTCCTGCACGAAATTTCATGACGAATTCAAGCTCGGTTGCGTATGTTTACGGCAAAAGTCCGATCTTGCTCCATGAGATAGGCGACGCAGCCATCGACTTCACTCTCCACGACACTCAAGGCCAGGCGTGGAACCTGCGCGAACAGTTGGAAGCGGGGGGCGGGAAGCCGGTGGTGCTGATATGGGGCATGTACACGTGTCCGGCGTTCCAGGGGATGGGCACCGATTCTCCTTGGGATAAGTGCGGGTACAGGGATGAGTACGACCTGGTGAGAGCTTGCTGCTGTGTCCCTATTATGTACGTATGATAGTTACACATACTGCTGCTGTAAATTTATCTTACGAACAATACCGCCTTATGACATGTGTATGATATGTAATATGTGTCTGTCTGTGTTGTAGCAGGCGCACGATATGCCCTTCTTAGGTGTGCTGGTGTGTTATCGCACCGTCGTGGCACGTTGCAGCACGTCCGCAAAGACACCGAACAGCAGTACCATGAGCAATAGCGACATACAGCCAGCGGCGACGCGGAAGTAGTTAATCGTACAGAGAGGGTACGAGTGGTGGTTTTGTGTTTTACCAGCCGCGACAGGCCGTGATATGTTCAATTTCAAAATCATTACGCTACGGAGAGAATGCACGTGATGCTGTGTGTACGCGGAACCGTGATTTCTCCGCAAATAAATCCAGGCGGCCGCAGGACGCGATCTGGCAATGCTCTGCTGCTGATTGCTCTTCTTCACATCAATCACGAGACGAGGCAATCGTCGTGTGTCCGCGCGCTTTTGCTTTGTGTGCTCGTCGTGTGCTCGTCCCCGGCGGGCGGTGGTAATTGTTCTGCACTGACTGCTCCCCGCACAACAAGAGCAAGACGGAACAACAGCAGTCATATAAACGCCGACAACCATATCACCGAGACGACGTATCGCGTATCGTATTCATGCATTCATTGTTCATAGTCATACGTTGCTGTTGTTGGACAAACGAATACCAGGTACTCGTCGGATAAACATACTGTGAACACAACAGCAGCAGTGCAGTTCTGGTCTCCAGATCTGTTATGGGTTATGACGTATGATATGATATGGTCCTACTAAAGGGTCAAACCCCATACCTGGTACACTCGTATTAACACCCGTACATAGCTCCAGATGGCCTGGGAAGAGGAGAGTTAACTCGTTAACACTTAACACTTTTTCGACACAATACGAGTATATACGTATATACATGGTTGTGAGGGTCACTTTACAGCAGCAGTGTGTGTACGCGTGTGTTCCACGACTGACTATCATACGTACGTTATTGCTTGCCTATGGGAACGGTACGTAGTAGCTGTTTACCACTTATTACATATTCGATCAAATGGTTGAGGCATACACTCCTTGTGGGCAAGGCAAAAAAAGTAAAAAGTGATTGGGTCTGATTGGCTTGGTTTTTGTTATTTAATACCTGGTACTATATACCTGGTACAGGGTTAGTGTTAAGGTGTTAGTCCGTTGGGCTACTGGAAAAAGGTTAACCGATCGCCTACCCGAACTAAGCCTTACAACACTCTCCCCCCCTGGACCGGCGGGATATTCAGGACAGACCGGATATACGGGTCGTCGTGTCAAAGCCAATTGGCCTCGCGGTTCCAATGTTATGGGGACCCAAAGAGAGTATTTTTCAGGTTCTTGACATGAGGAAATTCACTTTTCTTTAAAAAGGGTTTTCATGGTGGAGGTGAGATTCGAACTCACGGCCAGCAACTCATGTCCTGCCGTCGTCGCCATATGTTGAGGTCTTAGTCCGTTGGGCTATACTGGTAAAAGGTTAACCAATCGCCTACCCGAACTACTCGTAAGCCTTATAACACTCTCCCCCCCTGGACCGGCGGGACATTAGGGTGTCTACCCTCAACCCGAACCCTAATCCCAACCTAATCTACCAATTAATGTCACGGGGGTTAATCTTCGTCTCGTACAGAGCAAAGCAGTGGCAGTACACAACAGCAGACAGTACTGATAGTACAGACAGGCAGTGTGCGTCAGCCGTAGTGTCGAGCAAGTTTGATCGGTAAATTCTATACTGCTGCGAGGAAACCAGGAAACTCTCCGTGTGACAAAACTCTATAAAGTTGTACCACCCAGGGGAGTCAGCTATAGTATGTTCTTCACGAGAGGTTATACACCTTGTATGTAGCACGTGCGATCGAAGCAGTAATATATCACACGCAGCTTGTTTGTGTTTGTACAGCTGAGGTGTCTTGTGCAAAGGTTGTACATACAATAACTCCTGGTACGATGCCGTGTACCTCATGGCCTCGTATATTACTCGTGTGGCGATGCTATGATCGGCATTGCCTTCCTTGTGGAGTGAGACTGCTTCATCACCTCAGGAGGACAATAATTGCACCACGGGTCGATCCAAGAGTGAGTACGTTTTGCAGTATTTCATCACGAAGAGAACGTACGAAGCTGTGGATGTGATGCTCGCAGCGCCACAAAGAGGCTTGGACTTTTGGGGTAGCAAGCACGCCGATCGTTGCACCAGATAGATGCCCCCAGTAGCAGGGAGTAAAGTAAAGTGTTAGCTGTAGGTACTGAGAGTACTGGCAGTCTTGAGCGGTTGGACACTGCTCATATCGTGCTGCGAGTCCTCACAGTGTTTTAGGGTTCTGTACTCTGGAAACTTAACTGCCTTTACTTCAAGATTTCAAGGTTCGACACCGGCCGTTAGCCGAAGCCGAAAATAAGCCCACCTTCCGGAAAAAACGCCTTGCAGTTTCGTGTCAAAACCTTACCTCATCAGAACAGCATCGTTTTATTCGGGTACGTCTGAAGAAGTCTGCCTGAACAGGCAGATTTACGCCAGCTGGCTAGTGAGCTACCTCGTGGGGCCGACTCCTCTATGAGATAGGCAACCAAATTCTGCAGGGGCGCACTTGAGCTACCTCGTGGGGCCGAATCGTCCATGAGATTTTTTTTTTTTTTTTTTTTTTTAGGCCACCAGCACCAGCAGGGACACTTGAGCTGTACCTCGTGGGGCCCTACCGTCATGAGATAGGCCACTAAAGCCTGCAGGAACATTTAAGATGCCTTCGTGTGGTCCGACTCGAAGTGCTTTTTATATAGTGTTGACCATTTAGAACCGAAAAAATGTCCCACACTAATTCCAAGTAGTTTTCCCCTAAAACGGGGGACGGGTTCTTAGGGGGTTAAGAAACTCGTTTCGTCGTTTCGTGCAGAAGTCGAGCAAATAATTATTGTCCCCCTTTATTAGGCCTGCAGTCCCGCTGTGCGGCCCTAAACACTTGGAATTAAAGCCATATTTAGGCTTCTATAGAGTGTTGGGAAGGCTGAACCCTCTGCGCGATAAAAAATCAAGGCAAGAACCGTAGTGGGGGAGGAGGAAGAGGAGCCTACTTTGTGACCCCGGATCTGAGTTACGACTAGGGAGGGAGAGACGGAAGTGCGAAGATAATAAATGGGATGGAAAAAAAAAAGAAAAAAAAGAGTGCAGTAGTAAAAAGGTGAACTCCCAAGTTCTTAAAATCTGTTATGTACTTGTATATGCCGGTGACACACGACGTCAGCCCCCCCGGCTCCCCCCCCCCCCCCCCGCCCCACCCGCGCCCTTACCGCCTCCGTTGAGTGCAGGTGGAAACCCACAGGGACCGCGTGACGTTCGTCCACGTTTACGGAGCGGAGCCGCACCCGAAGCTGCCGGGCACAAACTTTGACTCGGGCGGGGTGGTGGTGAATTACTGGAGCACGGTGTCGCAGCCGGAAACGTACGAGCAGCGCTTGACAATGGTCGAGAGGGTTCAAGACCTGATTCACCCCGATCAGGTGTGTGTGTCATAAGTCACAAGGCTTACGCTGAGTGGGTAATTGGTTAACCTTTTTACAGGCAGCTCAGGCGTCTACTGTTGATGGTAATGTTATGCTGTGGGACGGTAGTCTCGCAGCAGGTAGAAACCAACCCGGTCTAAACAAAACCAGGGTCGCTTCCGAAATTGAGATCCCAGCCAATGACGCCAAATGTAGGACGTAGTCCCGCAGCAGGTACGAGGTCTCTTTGGTCGTTTTTGGGTACGGAGACGCACTGAGGTGGGTTGTGTGGCGTAATGACCACACTCTCGACGGTTATCGACGAAATTTTTCTCAGAGCGGCCCTGCAGCGCCGACAGGACTTGGGAGGATTATAGTGATATGGAGGCGGTACCATCTATAGGGGATAGGTACCTGGTATACACAATACCAGCACATGGCGTCGTCTGCAGGACTTGACGATTTGGAACTGTGAGGCCGCTTGTTCAACCCTCACCGTCCGCGTTTAACAAACCCCGAGAAAGGGGGTTTCCCCATGTTAAAAAACTGAAAGTACTCTCCTTAAGGGCCCATCTTAACGAACATCGTTTTTTATTGAAGTGGAATAGCAATGAATCCAATTGAACAGAATTTGGTGAAAAAAACGACCTTGGGTGTATTGCGTAAAAAAAACGAATAACGCACAAGGGTCAACGAACACCCGTGAGCAACCAACGAGGCGACCTACGGCCTGTGTCCTCCCCGGGGCGCCGCTGCCAGCGGAAAAGTATGTCTGCCGGCACCGGTTAGGAGGCTATCACTCTAGGGATGTCTTGGGTGGGCTGGCGCAGCCCCGAAGCCCAACACGGGCAGCAGCCACGGGGATGCAGCGATCGAACTTCTACGCCAAGTCGCGACCTGGTCGGTGCTCGTGTGGTTTGGGAGGCAAAGAGGGGTGAAAAAATGGGTTTGCGACGGCCTGTATTATTTTTTAGGCGCCGCAAGCGGTCTACCCTATGCTAGGGGCCGTCGGACCTCGCACTGCGGCTGATCCGGTGGCCGTGCCTCTCGGGAATGGTGGATCTCGCCTCTGAATCAGTCGACGACATGGCTGAATTTGCGTGGCTTCCTTCGGCCTCATGGGACACGCCACGTCAAGTTGGATAAACTCCCCAATCCAATAAAACGAAAGAGCAAAAGAAGTCCCAAAAGACTTCTTGTGGAATTCCGTTATATTGAACTTCTCAGTTTTGAAATCGAAATATCTTGCTGGTTATTCACTTTTCGACCAATCAGATGCAAATCAAAACAAACGAAAAAAAAAAAAAACTCCAACAAACGAAAACAAATGTTCGTTAATACGGGCCCTAAGTCCCAAGAGACTGTTTAAGAATCTTGGGCTAGGCGCCTTCGACCTCATGTATACGAAGACCCGAGACCCTGTTGACCAGAAGGGTGGGAAAGTGTTTCACAAGGCTTATCCCGTGACAGGGCAATTGGCTAGCCGTATACAAGTAGCTTAGGGGTATAATACCTCATGTGTGTTGTGCAGTACTGCGAGGGGCCACAGCAGTATTCAGATTCCACGACGGGCCTAAAAACCAGGCACCATACCCCCCTATGTTTATCCACCGCATTTCTGATTACCATGCCCCCCTGTAGTACTATTAATAGATGATAATGATGTTTGCCACTTTGGCTAGGATAAGATAACCAGGTTGATAGCGTTGCGCGCAAACTGTTCGGTATGCTTTCGTGTCTGGTATACTGTATGCACAGCTGGGGTCCTAAGCAAGTTAGTCGTAGAATTGCCCTCGTGTTTTGTGCACGATACGTATACCAGGTATTTGGAGATGGGGAGACTCACCCCGCCCTTGGCGGCGGACCGGACCCCCCTTGGACCTTAATTGACCCCCCCCCCTTGTAAGATGCAGCTCACCCTTCGTGCGACTCGCCGAACACCTCACGGCGCTTGCACTTGGTGCAAGCAATGTCTGCCTGGTCGGTGAAAACCCGACATGCACCGTCCCGGCATTGTAGAGATGCGAGGGTCTACGGTCATACGACTACGGCCATGCATGAAAATGAAGTACCCCCCCCCCCCCCCCCCCCCCCCCCCCCCCCCCCGCCTCCTGCGAAGGTGATCCTCCCGGATTACCTCCCAGGGAACCCTTACAGTGACCTGATCCAGCCTGTTTGGTGCTCCTACGCTCTCGGCGCGAGACCGTCCGTCGTCATCTCCGCGGACGGCTCGATAACCTTCCAGCAAGAGTGGCTGCAGACGGTGGACTTGGCGGGCCACCTGAACGTTCTTCTGGGGTTGGCACCGGACAGGGATATCGCCGACGGTGACGGCGGTGGCGGCGGCGGCGGCAATGGAAGCGGTGACGCGAGCGTGGGCGAGGGCCGGGTCGAGATCCGGGTCGACGGGTCGGCCCGCGTGGGCGATCAGCCCGGGCCTGCCGCAGGGCGAGAAGGGCAGAGGAAGGAGCACGGTGGAGGGCAGAGCTGAGAGAGTCTCGGCAGCGGGCAGGGGGCTCAATGACGGCAAAGCAAGCCGTGGTGGGAATAAGGCTGTACGTATACGAAGTGTATGTAGCGGCAAGTCGTGGGTGGTGTATTGCGGGAAAAGCCGTATTGTAGCGGCGACAGCCCTGTGTAGTGGCAATAAGCCGTGTGTAGTGGAAATAAGCCGTGGCCCCGTTGCTTGGTTTTGCCCGTGTAGTTTGTTTGTTTTTGCCGTGTGGCTTTTGTTTCCGTCTGGCCTTTTGCTTTTTTCCGTGTAACTTTTTTTTTTCTTTTTTCGTGTAGCCTTGCTTTGCCTTATAGCTTGCTTCGTCGTGTACAGTAAGTACCACGCGACAGCACTTAACTTAAAACCGTATTTTGGGAGAGTTTTAACAAAAATGCGTTAATTGGGAGTTGTATTTTTTGGCTCGTACCTGTTTTTTGCGCGAAAAGGTAAGAAATGCCAATGTTTTAAAACCTGAAACATTAGTTTAGGAGACACTCTGCCTCATTCCAATCTGGTCGACAATATAAGCACTGTTCGGCATTGATATCAGAGTTCGAACGGAGATAATATTATCGTTCAGAGTGGGGGTACACAGAAGAACCTGAGCCAGGCCAGAAATTGTAGTTTCTGAAGGTAGTGTCGCGTACTTTTAGAGCGGCAAGCCTTGCAGATTGGGACTCAAGATATATCGACCAAATCAAGTTGATGATTTCGTTTGTTGTTAATGAACCGCCGTCTACGAGTAGCTGCACACCTCGCACAGAGCAGAGCAGGTAGAGGATTTCCACTTAATGGTCTAGATTTTTCAGGACAAGATAGGTTCGTGATCTGTATGGTCTAGCACATGTGCCCGCCTAGGAGCCATGTAATCTGCATGATCTAGGGGAGGTTTTCTGGGTTGGATATGTACCGTACATATCTTGCACAGCATCTCATGACGGCAGGCTAGGATCTAGATGATCTTTAGATGATCCATCTGTAGATGATCTATCTGTAGATGGCCTGTCCGACGTGCATAGTATGAGCGCTCAAGCAGCAGCAGCGCGAGTAGGACAATGCTGCTGCCGCCCGTGCCACCCATGACTCCTTCACTGTTGTCGTATTAATAATTCGGACGGACATCAAGGTTATAGGGGTTAGGATCGATCGAACCTATACAGATGGCCGGGACCCCCCCCCTCCCTCCCCCCCTTGCACAATGCCAACGTAAAATAGTCCTTGTGGAGACCTTGAACGATGCAGCAAAAGCCTGCAAGGTGTCGAAAATTTCTCAGTTCGGTACGGCTAATGGTGCACTGCATTGTTCAATGTCTCCACAAGGAGTTTTTTACCCCCACATCATGCAAGGGGGGGGGGGGGGGGGGGGCCCCCCCAAACCCGGGGGGGGGGGGAGGTCCCGCCAAAACCTGTGTAGGAGTGCTGATGATGCTGAAATCGTCAAAAAAACAACAAAAGTCGTTGCTTCTCCCTTATATCTAGAGTCCCCGGAGGTATTAAGGCATGGTGGAAACGATGGTGTTTAGGTCTCGTTCGTTTTGTTGGGCGTATTCGTTCGATTGCTTTATATGTACGAGCAGTTGTGTATGCTTTGTGTGAACACTTTCTGTGGGTTTTGTAGTTCGTGTATTTTTTGCCCGGCGTTGTAGAAACCTCCCGGTTTTTTTTTTTGTTTTTGTTTTTGTGTTTTGATATTATAGGAACCAGGTTTTTGTCGTAGGAGCCCAGCCTTTCGCTTTTTTTTTTTTCGTTCCATGTATTTTACCTTTTTTTTTGTTGTTGTCTTTTTGGTGTTTTTTGTTTTGTTTTGTGTCGATTTCGTTTTCATTTTGGCCGCGCCTCAGGGCTCAAGCTTTTCTACCCGTCACCGCCATTCGTCGGGAGTTACTATAGAAATTGGGCATGCCTGGGAGTAAAATAATGTAGGCGCTATTTGCACTTTCGATATTTTGGGAGTTCCGGTACCCGGCATGGCGTTCTGGGTAGCAAGATTGCAGCGAGTGTCCCAGCTCTTTTGCCCTCTTCTAGGGTTTTTTGGGGACAATATTTTGGCGCAATTTTTCGAGCGGGGTGGGGGTGGGACGGGGGTTGGGGGGAGGGTTGAACGGTAAACATTATTTATGGCGCGATTGTTCGTTTAGGTTTAATGGTGATGAGTGGTGGCATGGCGGTAGTAGTAGTATTAGTAGTAGTATATTGCTTCATAGGTCTAAGCGCTTAAGAGCTAAAGGGTGTACGGGGTAGTTTCCTATCTACCCCCGTATCACACGGGCCTGTACGTACAATAGGTGCGTATTGTGTAGACTTTTAGGCTAGTCTGTAGACATGCCAAGTGCAGTGCTCGGTATAGCACAGCACCAGCGGCAGATGTGCCCCGGCATTGTAGGAATGCGAGGGTCTATGGTCATAAGACTACGGCCATGCATGGCATGATTACTTCCCCCCCCCCTCCTCTTCCCCCTAGCTGACGGATATTAAGTTTGTTGTTTTGGGACAAACTGGATGTGTCGTTCTTCCTGCGAAGTATGGCACAGTACGAAGTGTTGAGCACAATAAGAGTACACCTACGGCTGTAACTCGGGTTTTCGCAGACACTTAGTCTGGGGTGACCAAGCATAGGAACTGCTGCATCAATTTTGTTTTGGTAGACGGGCTTTTAACCAGAGGTTTGCTGCTGTTATTAATAGTAGTCGTAGTCTGAGGTTAATGATTGATTGCAGCAGAAAAATTTTATCATGTCTTAAAATAGTAAACTAATGATGAAAATATATGTGCCTGGTACAGTACGAAGAAGGCTCAAGCCAACTGCCTCCAAGGGCGGGGGGGGGGGGGGGGGGGGGGGGGGGGGGGTCGTCGTGAACATCTGAATCAAAGTAAGGCAGCATGCAGTATTGTATGTATGTAATGGTATGCCCTCTTCTAACAAGAATGCCCAGTCTATTAACATTCCGTGGATCAACAGACAAGGTCCTGTTTTTCGATGATTCCGCTATTCATACATCCCAAATGAAGCCCCTCTACTGTCATGCATGCATGATGGCTGTAGTCGTATGACCATGGACCCTCGCATCCCTACAATGCCAGGAAGGAGCACGCCGGGTTTTCACCGACCAGGCAGGCATTTATTGCACCGAGCGCGAACCGGGGGGGGGGGGGGCTAAAACATGAAAACAAAAATGATGGGAGCATGCATATTCTCTCCTAATAATGTCTGGTCCAACATTCCGTCTGTGGATTATTCGAGCAGGGTCCATTGCTTACGGTTTCGCCCCCCACCCCCCCCGAATGGCCTCCGGGGGGTGAGGGGCAGGGAGTGAACATTCTAAAACGAAACCATTTATCAAATCATTGGGTAAAAGTGCCATTCCTTCTCCTCATAATGCTCCATCTATACCATTCTGTCTATGAATAGACACACGCAGGGTCCATGATTTTCCACGACTTTGCTATATCCCCAACCCCCCCCCTTCCGCACACGACTTCCGGGCGGGGGGTGTACTTCATTTCCATGCATGGCTGTAGTCGTACGACCATAGACCCTCGCATCCCTACAATGCCGGGACGGAGCATGTCGGGTTTTCACCGACCAGGCAGACATTGCTAGCACCAAGCGCGAAACGCCGTGAGGTGTTGGGCGAGTCGCATAAAGGGTGAGCTGCATCCTACTAAGAACCGCTTATGAGGCGGACTTGCGTATGGATGACAGCTTCAATGATTTAGTTATAAAGACGGGGGGGGCTATCACTAAAAAAAACGGAGCACGTTCTAACAAGTATATATGATGTCCTCTACTGCAGTATAATACTAATATTCCGTCCGCAACATTCTCCATCTATGCACCTGAACAGAGAGGGCTCTGTTTTATACAACGCTGTGTTGTCGATAATCCCAACCCCCACCCCGAACGGGAGGAACGGAGTGTGGGGGCGGGGGAGGGCGTGAATACTTTCTTCCTTTTTTTGCACGTAGAGTTCACGTCTGTCTTCGTTTTCATTGTGCATCAAATGGAGTTCACAGTACGTTGTTGGCATTATATGTTGACGCATGCTACGATAAGAGGCGCACCGTATTTTTTATGAGGGTGGTCACTTGAGGAGATCTACGAGGTATGGAGGCATGCTGCGATAGAGGTAGCACTTTTTGGCGGAAGCGTTTTCCGAATGACCAGACTCCTTAGGGCCCGTTTGAACGAAGAAAAACAAAAAAATCAATTCGAAAAAAAAAATCAAATCCGCTTTTCATTGGTCAGAACCCGCACTACCACCCAAGATTATACCCCAAGATCCTGATCTTTGGTGCTGGTGCGTGTGTTGACCAATGAAAAGCGAATTTGAATTTTTATTTTTCCAAATTGAATTTATTTTATACTCGTTAATATGGGCCCTTAACCCAAACTCGTCTGACTTTCATCCTTGTGTAGTAATATTTTTCATACTAGACACTCAGGCCATGGAATGTTGCATCGGGTAGCACTTTTACTTTCCTCCAAAACCTTTTTTGCGGCGACGTATTCGAGCTCCTCAAGTTAGGAGCTCAGAAAAATCAGGGTGAGCCTCTATCGTAGCATGCGTCTATGCCTCGCCCAAAGACTGATGCAGTACTAGTAACCGATGAACAAGCCCATATAGTATATCTATTAATACGATTACACTTGTGCCGTTTCGTCACAAATCGCTCTCAGGCGTCCGAGGGTCAAATCGGCTAACCCTGGCTACGTATTTCCCTTTTTTGCCCTATACATCTCTCACGTCCGCCGCCCGCTGTACATGTCATGATGCAGTTTTTGTCAAGATCCACTACTACTGCTGTGTTATTTCCTTTTTGCCAGCA
>MEHQ01002100.1:0-17186 GCA_008828725.1 Saccharina japonica | reverse complement strand
GTACACGACTAAATTTCTACCGAGTCGAAGCGTGTGCGAGTCCACGACACAGCCCCCCCCGCTCCGTCTCGAAAGGGATGCGTGGTCAATGGTCAAATGACTAAGGCAAGCAACAAATWGYGTCGCCCCCCCCCCCCCCCCGGCGTCCCCGGTGGAATGACAGGTGAATCTCGTCCCTGTTAGAGTCAAGGTCGTGAGTTCGAGCCCCCCGAGTGCATACTCGTATATATATACTCGTAGGGACTTTTTCTCGCAAAAATATATTGACTAAATAGTGGAAAGCGCGAGTTAGCAAAATTCGACGAAAATCGACGAGCGTCGGGAATGCTAAACCCTCTGCGCGATAAAAAGCAAGGCACGAACCGTAGTGGGGAGGAGGGAGAAGAGCCTGCTTTGTGACCATGTTAGGATCTAAGTTACAGCTACAGTAGGAAGGAGGGAGAAAGACAGAAGTGCGAAGATAAAAAATGGGATGGGGGGGATAGTAAATAGGACCAAATATTGGTATTAATAGTAAAAATAGATAAATACACAGTTTTTTTGTGTGCACCGCAGGTTCTATTTACTACTACTATGGTCCCCCGCAACAGCATATAGGCAAACGTGTATCACTTTCAGTAGTTCAAACTTTCAACTACAATGGTAATACTACTATACACCACCCTGCTGAAGCCAAAATAATCCGTTCTATTGGCGAGCTACGTACACTATCGACGTCGGCCGTGCCGGGCTCTTGGGCAGGTTTGGCCGAGGCCTTGACGCAAGGAGGTGCCTCCACAAAAAAACCTCCCCCGCATCTCGCAAGGAGAGATCTAGTAGGTAAGAGTGTGGGACTGGGGGTCGTTCTCGTAAGGACCCTTCACACTCCCTGGTATAATATATAGCGTTCTGGGTTTGTATTCCCGAACGTCAACCATATGAAGACCATCCATGATGGCAGGTCTCGTAGACCGGACGTTTTTGCTTAACGCGTGTGCATGGTTGGCATTTTGTGACCAGAAGTTGACGATGTCTACGTACCCTCACCTCCACATATACTTTACGCAGTATACATTTTGATTTGTCCGTCCCATTCATTATCTTCGCCCTTCTTTTCTCTCTCCCTCGTAACTCAGACCCGGGGTCATTTAAGTAGGCGTTTCTCCTCCCCTCCCCACACTACATGCATATATATACGAGTAAACTACACTCGTAGAGCTGAAAAAAAAAAAAAAAAAACGTTGATTTTGTGCTGTACCAGGGGGGGTAGGTAGGCTCAAGAAAAAGTTGAAAATGCTAACATTTAACTTAGATTACGGTGGTACAGGCCACAGGCGTGTGCGGAATGCTGTACTTATTGTTTCCTCTCTTTTCATGCGCACGTTTCGATGGGTTTCCTTTTTTTTCTAGGGCGTTTTTAGTGCGACGCATTATATACATAGTACGTAAATTGCCGATGTCCTGGAATCTGGGATCCTGGCACCTGCCGCAGCCAGGAGAGATGTACCACCAGGACCAGTGTACTGTCAGTAGATACTGGCCCAGTACCGAGTCAAAACAACAGCAGTATTTTGGGCCGTATCTCTAGTACGTCGTATCTCAAAGGCAATGTTTGGGGTATATAGGGGTGATATTCGTCTATATAATGATCCAGGAAAAAGTCGAAAATGCGAACAAAGCGTATGGAGATTGATACAGGCGCGTACGGAATGCTACTCGTACTACTACTGTACTGCTGTTTCCTCTCTTCTCCATTCTCATGCGCACGTTTCGATGGGTTTCCGTTTTTTTTCTGAGGCGTTTTAGTGGGACGTACGAAATTTGCCAGTACAGTACGGTATAGTCCTGGAATGCTGGCACCTCCCCTCAGCAAGGAGAGATGTACTGTCAGGACCAGTGTACTGCCAGTATACCAGTGTACTGCCAGTAGATACTGGTCTAGTACCGAGCACAACGAATCATTCAGTGTGGCCGGTGCTGTTCTCGTCCCGTTTTTATCGTCAAGTTTGAAGTTTCCGCTTTGAAGGCAACTATTTACAGCCCACGGACTGCACTCTTATCTCAGTCCACACGCTATTCGCTAACCTAACCCTAACCCCAACCCGGACCCCAACCCTATACTTCTGCACCTACTAGTGGGAGCAGGGTCCAAATGTATCTGGTCCGGGTGGGATCGGGGTAGAGGGGTTGACCAAGTCAAAATGGAGGTGTAGTCTATTGGGCACCCCGTTTACCCCTGCAAACCTAAAAAAAAAAAAAAAAAAACGGGCTCGCGTAAATCTGACCCGCGCAGGCGAACTTCCTATAGATGTGCCGCACTGAAAATAGAGCCTTCCCAAGCACAACGACCAGGTGGCACACCAACCAGGCATGCCTCTCGTTAGGGCTAGGGTTAGGGTTAGGGTTAGAGTTCCGGGTCGGGGTGGTGGCCGCCGTTAGCCGAAGCCAAGATAAGCTCACCGTCGGGAACGAACGAATGCCTTACAACTTCGTGGCAAAACCCTACCTCATTACGCAGAAACAGCATCATTTTATGCGGGCACGTCTGAGAAGTTCGCCTGCGCGGGCAGATTTACGGCTACTGAAAAAAAACACCCAGAATTGAGTATGGGCTGCACATACTGCTGTACGCGCTGCATGCAAGTAGGCCTCGTCCAAGTCCCGAGAGTTTCAACCAAGTTTTAAACCGTTATTTTTATTTTCTACATACCTATCGACATCAGTACAGCAGCATACAGTAGTATTAACACAGGAAAGACGGGTACTCACCAAGAAAGCCAGGCTCTGGGATTTTACATATACATAGTGGGGAAAACAAGATATTTGGGGGGTCGGTAATACTCCTGCTGTGCTGAAATTAGAAATTAGGGTATGGGTTTAACGTTTAAACCGTTATTTTTATGTTCTACATACCCATGGACATGAGTACAGCAGCATAGAGTATTACTGTATTCATAGCACAGGAGAGAGGGAGTACTCACAGTACCACTAAGAAAAGAAAGCCAGGCTCTGGGATTTTACAGAGTGGGGAAAACAACGAAATTTGGGGGTCGGTACGAGTCGGTAATACTAATACTGCTGTGCTAAATTAGAAAGTAGGGTATATAGAACGCAACCCGTTTCCCACGTAAGAAAATCCGGCCTATGGGTCACAAAATCGGTTTCTTATTACCATCTTCTAGCGCAACAGTACCAGGTATGATATACGATCGCACATAGTACTGCTTCTGGCTGTGTAATACGATACCATACCCGGTACCTCGTAGAGCGCTCTGTTGTTGTTGTTGTCTTCACATTAAACCCGTTCTTTCTATAATACTCAAACCACATCAGTACACCCAGTGTCTGTCCTGATTCCTAATCCTACTTTGTAGAGAGATACAAATTCTGTGGTCAGACTGTGAAACAGAGAAAAAACAAAACACTCTCTGTTAAATTTCAAATTTAATTTAAATACAGATCGTCCACAAATGCCCGGTGCCGTATATGTGTACAGCCAGTACAGGACAGCCAATAAGAAACAGGAAAGCTGGCCAAGGCTGGATTTCTTATATGAGAGAGGGTGCCTTCTACACTAATTTCAACATAACAAGTCTTGAATTTCTTATGTTCCTCTAAATCTCAGCCTGGATTTCTTAAATAGCCTGAATCTTATTTGGAGTCCTGTACTATTTAAATATTTACATCAGTACCTCGTATACTCTACACTACAGACAGTACAGGTCACCTAATAAGAAGCAGGCTAATAAGAAATCCAGTCTGGGATTTATAAGGAAATATATGAAATTCGGGCGTCGTTATCTTGAAATTAGTGTCGAAAGCACCCTCTCTCAAATAAGAAATTCAGCGTGGACCAGATTTCCTGTTTCTTCTTATTAATAGGTGTCCTGTACTGTACGTACTGTACAAACATAGATGCGGTATGATGGTATGATACCCTCGTACTCGTACACAATACGTAGTACTCTGGCGATCTGGTCCTTCTGCTGCTGTAGATGATGCAAGCGATCGAATAGTATTTTGTTCGAACTCGGCGGTTGCTTTCACGAGAATACCCATACCTCTTGAGCATGCCTGTGGTGGCAGTTTGGTGGTCGTGGTGCAGTGGAGACATGACAAAACCTCCGAAACCCAACCGCCACAAAAAGCGCCAAATATATGCCGGTACTGCTCCACTCTGTATCTGGTATATTTTTTCAATTTTTCAATTTTCACTTCTCGAGTGCGGATGCTGCTGCTCCTGCTGCTGGTGCTGTGTTGCTCGGTCAGGAATGCGTAGTTGTTGTTGTTGTTGCTTCTGCTGCTGCTGCTGCGGTAGCACAGCAGCAGTGCACACTCTGCCCATAGGTCATGCGATTGATTCCTTGGCCCCAAGGAGCCGATTAGTCCTCTGGCTATCTCGAGCCGAGACGCATGGGCTACTGCTGCTGCTGTGGCTCGTCTGGGTCTGCTTTTTTTAAACGTGCTCGTTCTGTATCACTTGATATGGTACGAAAAATATCTCGTACGCCAGTACGAGATTGCGCGCTTGCTCTGAGTAAAAAAACACGATTGCGACGGTCGACTTCGGAGCAGCAAGGCACGCCCAACCAATAAGGTTAACGACGCCCCTACCCGGCCCCCCACCCAAATGAACACATGCCTCGTCTATGGTACTTACTGCGCGCAAGGTTCGTCTGATTCCGCATGGTCTCCGCATCCTGTAATCCTATAGTCAATCGTGGCTGCTCTGGGGAAAGAGAGAGCAACAAGAATGTTCAGGGCTCCGCTCGTACGGGAATGCTCCCTATGTTGTTCGTTTCGTGTTTCACCTCTTTCTGCCCGCGGCCTGAACGAATCCGAGACCCTGGAGCACCCCTAATCTCCTCGTGCTTCTGCCAAGGAGCGATCCGCGTCACGCCCAGGAAGGTCCAGGGAACGGCAAATCTCTATCACTGCGTTCTGTTAGTAGCCTCTGAGTAAACAAGGAGCAGGAACACAGGGAACAAGAGCAACATAAAAGTCGGGGATGGTTTCCCCACATATACAGCCTCCGAAGATGTTGAAACCCCTTCATGATGCGATTACAGCCAGCGCGTGCAATCGTATTCGTATCTCTTGAGACGCCAGACAGCCAGCAAAGCTTTCGTGCGGAGATTCCCAGCCCCCTGCCTGCCTACTCCGCTGAAGGTGCCAACTAGGAGCTCTTGTGCTTCGTGTTGTAAGGTGCGAGGGCGGTAGTTGTCTGTCTGTCTTGTAGAGACAAAACAAAAAAATGGGAACAAACCAAACAGCAGCCCATAGCCACGTCTTGCACGCGCGCTGATTTTGAGTGGAGCGAGCTGCTGCCATGGGCCCTCTAGTGCTTCTTCGGCAGCAGCACCTCGAAGCATGATGTGTATTTTCAAAGCAACCGTTGAGTTAGCCGAGCCGAGTCATGCTTGGACAGTTTGGCAGGTTTGTTCCTCGGTAACCTCGGGAGGTCTGCGGATAGCTGTCGAGACCTCATCACATCCATCCAGTTTGTATCTTGATTACAGAGTACGGCGCTGCTGCTGTGGTGTACTACAGAGTAACCAGTACCAGGAGTTCTGCTGCTTTTGATTGCTTCACATGAAGACCGTGTGGACCCTTACGTACCAGGTGTGCACGCAGCGGCGGCAGCAGCAGCAGCAGTAGGTGCATGGGGTTCTCGTAGACTCGAAGAGCTAAATGACGCTGCTGCTCGAGTACCAGGTAGTCTAGAAAAACCACCACGCTGCTTGTCGGTCGTCTATAAGTATACGTACAGTACCAGGTTACCCTTGAATAATCTGGTACCTTCGCTGGTACGGTAAACAGCAGCAAACTCAAGTTTGAACTGCAAAAGCACGTACTCGAAGCAGTATCTTCTGTATTCTACGAATTGCTACGTCGAGTACGTAACCACCGGATACCAAACTCGGGTCGGTATACGATATACTACTATTAAGTAGTCAAGGGACACTTCTAGGTCGGACGTCAGCTTTRCTCGAAGTGGAGTTATATGCACACAGTACAGATACAGGACAACCCCAATAAGAAACAGGCAATAAGAAAGCCAGGCTGATATTTCAGAGGAAATAAGAAATATCGGAGTCCTTCATCTTGAAATTAGTAGTAGAAACACCCTCCCTCAAATAAGAAATCCGGCCTGGACCAGATTCTGTTTCTTATTGCGTGTCCTGTACTGTACTCATACCATGTAGCTAATGAGACCGACGAACTGGTGGCCTGGTACGACGGTAGAGAGAACGGTTGGTAGTGAATCACAAACACACACTGCNTTCGAATCTCGCGTGTGGGTCGGACTTTTGAGTTTATTTGCAAAAATAAATAAAAACGGAATCAACTGCTGAGAGCGCCTATTTATAGTAGCGTGGAGTAGCAAATTCGATCGAGTCGACGAGGGGAAAGCTGAACCTCTGCGCGATAAAAATCAAGGCAAGAACCGTAGTGGGGAGGAGGGAGAGGAGCCTACTTTGTGACCCCGGATCTGAGTTACGACTAGGAGAGGAGAGAGAAAGAAGGGCGAAGAAATAAATGGGATGGAAAAAAAAAGGAAAGAAAAGAAAGTGATGTAGTTGTGGGCCATAGCCTACATGCGAACAGAGAACTTACGCGTGGCAGATGTTAAACTTTATTTACGGGGGACCATAGTAAATACTAGTAAATAGTACCTACGGTACACCCAAAAAACGATATATTTCCATATATTTACCAACTATATTTGGTCCTATTTACCATGGTCCCCCGTATTAGCAGAGCGAACCTTAACCTTTTCATCGCGGCCAAATTGCGGCCAAATTGGGGCCCTACTGTATTTATCTGTAAGTGGTTTGGCTCTAGAAATTGTCAGTTCTTGACGTTATTTGGTCGCTATTGTCTTTGCTGTGAAGAATCACGAGAGGGGGGGGTTGTCATGGTATGTGTCTTCCTTTTGTGTGTCTGTGTTATCTGTAAGCCAATAGACTCTTATGTTAATAGGTCAATACGCTCTAGGCCAATACTGGATTTTTGACAATATGCTCTCTACTGGATTTTTGACAATACGCTCTCTCAGCCAATATGCTCTTGATATTTTAGGACATGATGTGATACGATACGATATCGTATTATATCATACATACTTCGTATGATATGATATGATATGATGTGCATAAGTGGGGGGGTGTGGAGGTACTTTTATTTAGGACGACCGGCGGAAAAAAGAAATAACCATACATATTTATTTATTTTTGTCCGTCCCATTTATTATCTTCGCCCTTCTTTTCTCTCTCCCTCTTTAGTCGTAACTCAGATCCGGGGTCACTAAGTAGGCTCTTCTCCCCCCTCCCCACTACGGTACGTGCCTTGCATTTTTATCGCGAGAAGATTTCAGCCCTATCTTCCCTCGTCGACTTGCGTTAGATTCCGCCTACCCATGCCACGAAGGCTCTCTCAGCAATTGGTTCCGTTCTATTTTTTCAAATAAAGTGAAAATCTCACCACGGTGGGATTCGATTTGGGTACCAATGCCAGTAGCCTTTGAAGCTGACCACTGGTCTACCGGGGCGACCGGTTTATTATCATATCATATCATATCATATCATATCATATCCTATCATATCATAAGCTATTATATCACATGATACGATATTATATGGTATGACACGATACGATTCGATATGATTCGATATAATACTATTTAATATCATGTTCTCTATTCCCTTGTGACGCAGGCCTCCGACGAAGAAGAAACCCTCCTGAGGCGCGAGACGGCCCAGCTTCTGCACGAGCGAGCGGGAGCGAGGGCCAGAGTGGAGGCCAATCGCACCGCCATATTCGACATCACCGGTAAGTCTATGCCGTTACCGGCCCTATTATCGCTACCCGTTTTGTTGCCGCCACTAGCAGGGCTATCCACGGGTTGGATCAAACCTCGCGGGCAAGGTCAGTAGCCTTTGCCAGTGCTCTTGGGGCTCGCGTGAATCTGCCCGCGCAGGCGAACTTCCTTAGATGTGCCCGCACTGAAAATAGAGCCTTCCCAAGCACAACGACCAGGTGGCACACCAACCAGGCATGCCTCTCGTTAGGGCTAGGGTTAGGGTTAGGGTTAGAGTTCCGGGTCGGGGTGGTGGCCGCCGTTAGCCGAAGCCAAGATAAGCTCACCGTCGGGAACGAACGAATGCCTTACAACTTCGTGGCAAAACCCTACCTCATTACGCAGAAACAGCATCATTTTATGCGGGCACGTCTGAGAAGTTCGCCTGCGCGGGCAGATTTACGGCTACTGAAAAAAAACACCCAGAATTGAGTATGGGCTGCACATACTGCTGTACGCGCTGCATGCAAGTAGGCCTCGTCCAAGTCCCGAGAGTTTCAACCAAGTTTTAAACCGTTATTTTTATTTTCTACATACCTATCGACATCAGTACAGCAGCATACAGTAGTATTAACACAGGAAAGACGGGTACTCACCAAGAAAGCCAGGCTCTGGGATTTTACATATACATAGTGGGGAAAACAAGATATTTGGGGGGTCGGTAATACTCCTGCTGTGCTGAAATTAGAAATTAGGGTATGGGTTTAACGTTTAAACCGTTATTTTTATGTTCTACATACCCATGGACATGAGTACAGCAGCATAGAGTATTACTGTATTCATAGCACAGGAGAGAGGGAGTACTCACAGTACCACTAAGAAAAGAAAGCCAGGCTCTGGGATTTTACAGAGTGGGGAAAACAACGAAATTTGGGGGTCGGTACGAGTCGGTAATACTAATACTGCTGTGCTAAATTAGAAAGTAGGGTATATAGAACGCAACCCGTTTCCCACGTAAGAAAATCCGGCCTATGGGTCACAAAATCGGTTTCTTATTACCATCTTCTAGCGCAACAGTACCAGGTATGATATACGATCGCACATAGTACTGCTTCTGGCTGTGTAATACGATACCATACCCGGTACCTCGTAGAGCGCTCTGTTGTTGTTGTTGTCTTCACATTAAACCCGTTCTTTCTATAATACTCAAACCACATCAGTACACCCAGTGTCTGTCCTGATTCCTAATCCTACTTTGTAGAGAGATACAAATTCTGTGGTCAGACTGTGAAACAGAGAAAAAACAAAACACTCTCTGTTAAATTTCAAATTTAATTTAAATACAGATCGTCCACAAATGCCCGGTGCCGTATATGTGTACAGCCAGTACAGGACAGCCAATAAGAAACAGGAAAGCTGGCCAAGGCTGGATTTATTATATGAGAGAGGGTGCCTTCTACACTAATTTCAACATAACAAGTCTTGAATTTCTTATGTTCCTCTAAATCTCAGCCTGGATTTCTTAAATAGCCTGAATCTTATTTGGAGTCCTGTACTATTTAAACATTTACATCAGTACCTCGTATACTCTACACTACAGACAGTACAGGTCACCTAATAAGAAGCAGGCTAATAAGAAATCCAGTCTGGGATTTATAAGGAAATATATGAAATTCGGGCGTCGTTATCTTGAAATTAGTGTCGAAAGCACCCTCTCTCAAATAAGAAATTCAGCGTGGACCAGATTTCCTGTTTCTTATTATTAATAGGTGTCCTGTACTGTACGTACTGTACAAACATAGATGCGGTATGATGGTATGATACCCTCGTACTCGTACACAATACGTAGTACTCTGGCGATCTGGTCCTTCTGCTGCTGTAGATGATGCAAGCGATCGAATAGTATTTTGTTCGAACTCGGCGGTTGCTTTCACGAGAATACCCATACCTCTTGAGCATGCCTGTGGTGGCAGTTTGGTGGTCGTGGTGCAGTGGAGACATGACAAAACCTCCGAAACCCAACCGCCACAAAAAGCGCCAAATATATGCCGGTACTGCTCCACTCTGTATCTGGTATATTTTTTCAATTTTTCAATTTTCACTTCTCGAGTGCGGATGCTGCTGCTCCTGCTGCTGGTGCTGTGTTGCTCGGTCAGGAATGCGTAGTTGTTGTTGTTGTTGCTTCTGCTGCTGCTGCTGCGGTAGCACAGCAGCAGTGCACACTCTGCCCATAGGTCATGCGATTGATTCCTTGGCCCCAAGGAGCCGATTAGTCCTCTGGCTATCTCGAGCCGAGACGCATGGGCTACTGCTGCTGCTGTGGCTCGTCTGGGTCTGCTTTTTTTAAACGTGCTCGTTCTGTATCACTTGATATGGTACGAAAAATATCTCGTACGCCAGTACGAGATTGCGCGCTTGCTGAACAAAAAAACACGATTGCGACGGTCGACTTCGGAGCAGCAAGGCACGCCCAACCAATAAGGTTAACGACGCCCCTACCCGGCCCCCCACCCAAATGAACACATGCCTCGTCTATGGTACTTACTGCGCGCAAGGTTCGTCTGATTCCGCATGGTCTCCGCATCCTGTAATCCTATAGTCAATCGTGGCTGCTCTGGGGAAAGAGAGAGCAACAAGAATGTTCAGGGCTCCGCTCGTACGGGAATGCTCCCTATGTTGTTCGTTTCGTGTTTCACCTCTTTCTGCCCGCGGCCTGAACGAATCCGAGACCCTGGAGCACCCCTAATCTCCTCGTGCTTCTGCCAAGGAGCGATCCGCGTCACGCCCAGGAAGGTCCAGGGAACGGCAAATCTCTATCACTGCGTTCTGTTAGTAGCCTCTGAGTAAACAAGGAGCAGGAACACCGGGAACAAGAGCAACATAAAAGTCGGGGATGGTTTCCCCACATATACAGCCTCCGAAGATGTTGAAACCCCTTCATGATGCGATTACAGCCAGCGCGTGCAATCGTATTCGTATCTCTTGAGACGCCAGACAGCCAGCAAAGCTTTCGTGCGGAGATTCCCAGCCCCCTGCCTGCCTACTCCGCTGAAGGTGCCAACTAGGAGCTCTTGTGCTTCGTGTTGTAAGGTGCGAGGGCGGTAGTTGTCTGTCTGTCTTGTAGAGACAAAACAAAAAAATGGGAACAAACCAAACAGCAGCCCATAGCCACGTCTTGCACGCGCGCTGATTTTGAGTGGAGCGAGCTGCTGCCATGGGCCCTCTAGTGCTTCTTCGGCAGCAGCACCTCGAAGCATGATGTGTATTTTCAAAGCAACCGTTGAGTTAGCCGAGCCGAGTCATGCTTGGACAGTTTGGCAGGTTTGTTCCTCGGTAACCTCGGGAGGTCTGCGGATAGCTGTCGAGACCTCATCACATCCATCCAGTTTGTATCTTGATTACAGAGTACGGCGCTGCTGCTGTGGTGTACTACAGAGTAACCAGTATCAGGAGTTCTGCTGCTTTTGATTGCTTCACATGAAGACCGTGTGGACCCTTACGTACCAGGTGTGCACGCAGCGGCGGCAGCAGCAGCAGCAGTAGGTGCATGGGGTTCTCGTAGACTCGAAGAGCTAAATGACGCTGCTGCTCAGTACCAGGTAGTCTAGAAAAACCACCACGCTGCTGTCGTCATCTACAGCAGTACGTACGTACCAGGTATACCCTTGAATACCTGGTACCTGGTACCGGTAAACAGCAGCAAACTCAAGTTTGAACTTGGCAAAGACCGGTACTGCGAGCAGTATCTTCTGTATTCTACGAATTGCTACGTCGTACGTACCACCGTACCAAACTCGGGTGGTATACGAGTATACTACTATTAATAGTCAGATAACACACTTCTCCGTCCCGGCGTTGTTTTCAGGGGTGCGAGGGTATATGGTCACACATACAGATAGTGCAGGACACCCAATCAGAAACAGGCAAGAAAGGCAGGCTGACATTTAGAGGAAAATAAGAAATTCGGGAGACGTAATCTTGAAATTAGTGTAGAAAGCACCCTCTCTCAAATATGAAATCTAGCCTGGACCAGATTTCCTGTTCCTTATTAGGTGTCCTGTAGGATGAAGAATCGGCACGGACACTGGGTGTGCTGGATGCCGACGGGTAGAAAGGAAGGTTTAATGTGAAGAACACACACACACACTGCTGTACATAAAATCACGGCCATGCATGATAATGAGAATGAGTGCACCCCCAGGCACTCCCAGTATTATAGCGAGAAAACGATCGCTATCCTATGTAGGCGGTAGATGGTGGCCACAGGGCGGCAAAACAGGAAGGGGATAAGGTAAGCAAACCTTCTACGTCATATATGGCAGCAACGTAGTGAGCCCAAATGTTGCAGGTGTCTCTATTAGGAGTACGATCTCTATTAGGAGTACGACGGAACCGTGCTCCGTCTCGAAGGGGATGCGTGATGAATGGCCAAATGACTTAGGCAAGCAACAAATGAGTACGCCCTCCCTCCCCCCCCCCCCCCATTTCCCGCCTCCGTCCTCGTCTTCTTCCCCCTGAAACACGACTGCGCTTAGCTAAGGGATCGCGCGCAATTTTTCACGGACCGTAACCGTAACGAAACGCCAAAAAAACGAGCAAGGAACGCGGCGTAACATCGGACAACGAACTACAACCGGAACCAACCATCAGCCTGGGGGGGAAGGTGAAAAACGTGTAACGGAACTTTCGGCGTGTTCGCTTCGAAAGATCCGATCTTCCGCTGCCAAACCGGAAACGGGTGGAAGGCGTCGCCGGCAGGACTCAAAAGGCGCTAGGAAGGATGGAGGTCGATGAGGGAGTTGTTTTCCAAGCGGACCAGGTGAGATTTCTCGCAGGTTTTATTTTAACACCAATTTCACAGCAGTACTCTGGGGAAACCCCCTTTAGAACAAGCACACTCTACGTTTTTTTTTTTTGGTCGACAAAAGTACTTGGAATTTGTGTGGGATAATGTTGTTCGTACACCTCGGGCTCACAGATAGATCATCTACAAACAGTACATCCTAACGTGCCGTTGTGAAATTTTGTGCAGGATCTGTGTAAGTACAGATCTATCCCTGGAAGCATGTCCTACTATTGCGGTTTGATAGGGAAACATCCGCCGAATGGTCGTCGCACATGTACCGACCGAAGATCTACCCTATGTTATGCGGTATGACCTTTTCGTAGGGCCATACCCCATAGGATCCGCCAGAAGGACATACATATGTATAATACCTGTTGGAGAATCTCACCGACGTACTGCGGGTCTCGGCCTAGTACCCCCAAGACCGAAGAGACCTGCTCGTAGGAGACCCTTGTCGGCTCACCACTCGTGCTCGCTCTCCTCGCCCTCTTCTCTCCACGTTACCCTCGCCGAGGGCTCTCTCCTTGCCCTACAAGGAAAACAAAACTGCAGCCCTCGGTACCGAGTGAAAGCTACGTGCCGCTTCACTCGGGCTCCCTGTACACGAAAGTTGGGGCTCCCATATCTTACGAGTAAATACCCTTGTAGGGGGAGGCGGCTTATCTAGTATATGAGGTTGTTCGCGCAACCCGACCGAGACTTTCTATGTACTAACTAGGCTTGGTACTCGGGGTTATGTACGGGGGCATACTCCCAGTACTCGGAGTATTTGGGCCTTCAGTACTGCTCATACTCTACGTACAGTATTCAGGCCGCCAGTACTCTCAAACTCTCAGTACTCGAAGTACGAAATGTAGTCGATACTCCCAAGTATACTCGGGAGTATGAAGTATACTGGGAGCATATGTGCCAGTTTTATGTTGTGCCGTGGCGTACGTGGTGGTGCTCTCTATAAAGTGTAGCTGGTACGTAAGGAATCCTCCTTGGCAGCTTTTAGAGGACCAGCAGCAATGCATGATATCATATATAAGATCGTGTGTATCTGGTAATTGCAGCATACCAGAGTATCTGGTTATCTGCACTCTGAAACTAGGTCTAGAACAATTGTGCGAGCAAAAGCAGGATACTAATATGTTACGAGTACAACCGGTAGTTTAGTGTGCTCACTTGAGGGGTGTACTAATAGTCAGATTGTCAAGTCAGTCCAAAAATATTTGCCTCAGAAGGCAAAAGCTATTACAGGGGACCGTAGTAAATAGAATCAAAATTTGTTAGTAAAAACAGGCAAATATATAGTTTCTTGTGTTAACCGCAGGTACCTACTTACTATGGTCCCCCGTACTTACTGTAACTGCAACCCCTACCTACTACATATATACCTATCGTGGGAACGAGTATTTCGTGTTTTTGATTGTGTAACTCAAAGGTTGTCGATCATGGCTGGTTATAGAGGTTCTGTGTGTGTGTGTTTTTTTTCTTGTATTTTTGACGAGCGTGGCCGTGGAAATGCTCAGCCGGATATGTAGGCTGTGTCAAACACGGGGGGGGGGGGGACTCCCTGGAAGGTCGAAACCCACCTCCGGGAGACCGAACACCACCCCCCCTCCGAACACGACCCCCGACCCCCTCCGTCGCCACCGCTACGGGGAAAATGTTGATGTCACTGCCTGCGTGCGGACGGACGTGGAGTGAGCCGGGACGAGGTTTCTTCGTGGCCTCACATACAAATCGTTTTTTTTTTTCTACTGTAATAGCTGTGGGTTCACAAACTCGGTACTTTCTTGTAACAGCAAGAGCCTTGAAAAGTTCAAGGCGTTAAACGTGTTTTGTCGTAGCTTAACCTAAACGAAGGCATTTATTTCTGGCCTGAAAAGGCGTATGTAGCGCTGGAGATGCGGCCACTATGCAGCCTGCCTTTGTGTTTTGTATCTCTGACTTCTTTGTCTTGATGCCCACCGCTAGAGAAAAAATGCCTCCTTCCAAAAGTGACCCAAGACAACATGAAATCAAACCAAACCAAACAATAACAAAAACAAAAACACCAAAACTAATATCAATACCAATGTATACCAATACTAACATAAACCAGTAACAATACCAATACCAAAACTATGAATAATACCAATACCGATACCAATACCAACACAAAACCGAAACCAACATCAATACCAAAATCAACACCGAAACCAAAACCAACACCAAAACCAAAACCTCACCAAGCGAAAACGAAAACGAAAATGAAAACGATGCACGTGGCAGGTAGAAGCCGCGGCAGCAGCAGCAGCAGCAGGAGCAGGAGATGATGCGATGGACACCGCGGGGGGAGCGGCGGCGGCGGAGGAGGGAGGGGCGGCTGCGCGGCCCGACTTTCCGGCCCTGACCGCTCGCGAGATGGGAGGGGGGACGGACGACTTCCGGCGTATTCGTTGCCCTCCGCACCGATTAACGCCTCTGCGGAACACCTGGGAAAATATCGTCACACCCACCGTGGAGCACATGAAGCTCCAGATCAGGCAAGGCTATGTATATGTGACGCGTATATTCGTACTACGATAGAGGCTGGTACAGCAGTAGTGGCCCCCCTATAGTGCCGGTTGAATAGTGCCGGTTTCCCGCTATATATATTTTATTTTTTTAATTTTATTTTTCCCATCCCATTTATTATCTTCGCACTCCCGTCTTTCCTCCCTCCCTAGTCGTACTCAGATCCGGGGTCACAAAGTAGGCTCCTCTCCCTCCTCCCCCACTACGGTTCATTGCCTTGAAAAATTATTTATTTATTTACGCGCAGAGGGTTCAGCATTCCCAACGTCGTCGATTTTCATCGATATTTTGCTAACTCACGCTCTCGCGCTTTCCGCTAGTTCAAGATTATTTTTTGCATGAAAAATCCCTACGAGCATGCACTCGGCGGGGCTCGAACTGCGACTTGACGCTAACAGGCTTCGTGGTACCTGCTAGCCTCACCGGGGCGACCGGCTACTTGGTCTATAAGGACATATATATATAGAAGTATACGAAGATATACTAAACCCAAAACCCTGAAGTAACGCGCGATCGAAGTATCCCACGCAGCTTGCAAAAATGAGTTTCGACCAAATCCTCGATCTCACAGCTGTTTTTTTTTTTTTTTTTTTGTCCAATGTACGTGAGTCGCCCCGATATGGTCTACTTCGTATTAATAGTGGTACCCTCGAACGCTTCTTAAGAGTTGATTTACGGAGTTCAAAACTCCACGTGGGTCGGACTTTTTGAGGTTATTTGCAGAAATAAATGAATATAAAACGGAATCAACTGCTGCTGAGAGCCCTATTATTGTTATTATTTATTTATTTTAAACAACAGAAAAAAGGAAAAAAAAAAAGCTTACGCCCTCCACACTTCCACGTCTCACTGCGTGTCGTGTGTCAATGAACTCCATGTCCCCTCGAAAGTATCAGCCCTTGCTGCTTACGACTCCGGAGACTTGAGCATGTTGACCCGACCTGACCCCCGAAGGGGCCGGGTGCGGTGGGGATAGCCACCCGAAGAGTAAACTCTCCGGGTAGTGTGGAACTTGCCGCAGCTCATCCACCAACAAAAACCCAGGCCAAGATTAAAAGTAGCGTGGTTAGGCACAATTCGATGAGAGTCAAAGAGGGAAGAAAAGGGCTGAAGTCTTCTCGCGATAAAAAAAATCACGGCACGAACCGTAGGGGGGGAGGAGGGAGGAGGAGGAGCCTACTTGTGACCCCAGATCTGAGTTATACGAGCTGAAAGGAGAGAAAGGAAGGGGGCGAAGAAACAAAATGGGATGGAAAAAAAAAGAGAAAAAAAAAAGTGTCGGCGAAATCGTGGGGCGCAGATGGGATCAACCAGTGTGGCGGTGTTCCGAGTAGTGCCGGTTGCCGCTATTATATTGCCGGTGTTGTTGGGCTTGCTTGCGCATACCGACACTATATAGGGACCCGCTCACTACGTACTACATACTGCTGTCGCGCTTGTTTTGCCTTCCGAGGGAAATACTTACTGGTAGTATTTATATATAGACTGATAAACTACCCAATAAGGCGTCTGCCTTGTAAGGGCATGCCGTATCGTTGGAATTGTCATTCGTGTTTTGTATCCGTTGTATACCTAGGGTCATGAGATTGTTTCACCTTGGTTTGATTTTCGTCGGCTTATTGTAGTTAGTATAGATAAGAGAGCTCCTTAAGCGAGAAAGGAGCCTCGCAAATCGTACTGGTCACAAGCCACCACCCCTGGAAGGCAAACACGCGTCGTTTCTACGATATATTGACGACGTGCAGAGGGGGGGGTGGGAGGGCTGTGTGTCTGTTTTGGTGACTGCTGCTGCAACTGATGTTACTACTGCTAATGCTGCTACTACTGCTGCTGCTGCTGCTGTTTACCGGTGTATTTGTGCTGCTGCTACTACTACTGCAATTTACCGGTGTACTGCTGCTGCTGCTGCTGCTGCTGCTACAACCACGGCAACCATTGCACGACTGTGTTGCTACGTTATGTTACTACGGTGTACTATTACTACAATCACTACTATATACTACTGCTACTACTACT
>MEHQ01001882.1:0-16167 GCA_008828725.1 Saccharina japonica | reverse complement strand
GTGACGGGGGTATCCGATACGGTGCTACGGTGTGCGCTGGGTTTTTACGGGTTTGTAGACGGTAATAGTGGCATCGCCATCATCAGGCGTGTGTGTGATATCAGCATCGAAGAAGTGAGAAATATAAGCAGAAACCGCAAGGCAGGTGCATTACCGAGACACCGTATTGCAATACTCCAGATGATGCCAGAGACATATAGACATCGGGCGGGTGGGGTGGCATGCGGGGCATATGGGACAGGGGGTCTTCGGGAAAATACAACTGCTCGGGATTTGATTGGACACCCCAGATACTGTTGTTGTTGCTGTACTTCGTATATATTTTAAAAAATAAAATAAAACAACAGTTGTGAGAGCTCGAGGATTTCGTCGAAGCTCATCTTTGCTAGCTGAGTGTAATAATACTACTGTAGAAGAGCATCAACGGGCTGACGGTCGGAAATAAAAAACACTTGATGATAATATTGAAACCGCCAATCACGAACCAAAACTCGAAGCCACGACACGGAACCACCACGCGAAACGGAACCACGAACGTGCACGAAACGGAACCACGAAAAAACAGGACTACGAAACGGAACCGCGAAACGGAACCGCGACAAACGCGGACAAACGGATGCATGCGCGAAACACGAAATTAAATGGCCTGAACCACGAAACGACGAACAAGGAACCAGCCGCGAAACGAGTGCCCGACACGGAACAAAGGAACGCTGCAAACCTAAAGAAGAGACCGCGAAAAAGAAGAACTTCGAAACCGAGCCAGAGATCGTAGATTTATAAGCGAACCCGGGAAATGGATGCATGCATGCGTGACATGGGTGCATGCGTGAAACGGATGGATGCATGCAATGCGCGAAACGGAAGGAAGGGACACACAACGGCAAGACGGCAAGTAAGTACGAGTACTCGTAAGTGCTTCCTGTGTGGCAGAACACTTTTTCAGCAGTGTGGATACTACTACTGCTGTATCATAGATTACGTGACTTGCTGATGATAGAGGGCACACGAGAAAAGGAGGCGCGGTGGGAAGATGCCTTTGGGTACACGAGGCTACGCGTACACCCACCACGACGTTGTGTGCGTTGATGGGGCCACGAAACCCAATACAGGCCGGTTAATTCTTATTCTCTGCCAAAACCCGAGCACAACCACCAGAACGCCACACTGCTGTGGCTGTCAACCACACAACAAGAGAGCTATAACGTACACACACCTGGTACACCAAAACAAATACGAGCGTGTATGGTACGAATACCGGTATACGTATGTACGTACCGGTACGAGTACGAGTATATACGTAGTTTGCAGCAGTATACCAGACAACAGCAGACGGAAAAATGAACAGACAAGGCACAAACAACGCAGGCACAAACAAACAAAGCAGACATCATTGCAGACAACAGCGGCGGCAGTGGAAGGCTATCTATTTAATTAGCCCCCAACACACGAGCACGTACGCGAGCACAGGAGGTTTGTGTAGGCGACACGTGACGCTCGGAGGCTGGGATACGCCTGGTATCATAGAGTACGGTACCAGGTGTGCGGCGCAGGATCCATTCTGCCCGTGGGTACCTGGGCCAGTATGACACCTACCTGGTACTCGTATCATACAGTATCTGGTATTCGGTCGACTTGTGCCTGATGGTACAAAGCCCTCTCTATGTTCCTCTTTCTCCTGCCCCTCCCCGCCCCGCCCCTCCCCTCCCCTCCCACTTATTTTCCACCCTCTCCTCTGAGAGTGTGCGTCTCTTCTTTGTCTCACTGGGGCAGCATTGGCTTCTTCTACCACGACCAATAGGAGTCGGGGCGGGCACAATAGCCACGGCGGCTCGGACAAGCCTTCCCTCAATCAAAACAGAAGTACTACAGGTACCCTCATTATGTCCGTAAATGTAAGGACCGTTTAAATATTAATATTAAAAATAAAGTTTCTTACATTTTCGGACATATTTGGTGTACATCTGAGAGGAAACAAATCTCGCCGCATTTATTTCTCGCCGATCGTCGTAACAGCAGTACTACAGCAGCAGTGGCCTCGCCTGTTGTTGGTCTGAACTGCATTGTGGTCACGCTTGCGCGAGCTCAGACAGACAGATCCGGTGGCGCCATCCATACCAGACCACCATCGACGGGTACGCGGCACAGCACCCTAGTGTAGGACTGTATAGCATACAGCAGTACATACTGCAGACTGTACATGCAGCGGCGAGACTCCAAAAAGTCGCAAGTCGCAAGTCGCAAGAGAGGATGAAACGGTTGTGAGTTGCAAGAAGTGCGTTTCTCGTTTTATTGTCGTGGACTCTCACGTACGTACTGCTTGCTGTAGGTATGTATGATATGGCCCTGCAACAAACGGGAGAGGTGAGAGGTACACACACAAACACAGCACAAAAAAGAAAACAGTAGCAAAAGTCAACCTACCAATAATAATAGGTGACGATGCTATGTATGCATGATACGATACTACTGCTGCTGTGCTGCTGCTGTCATTGCGTACCACTCTGTACCGAAATATAAGAACCGTTTGAATTACATATTAATATTCAAACGGTGATTATATTTAGGGACATAGTGGTAGGCATCATAGCCTCCTACCGCAGGCAGTCAGTTCGTGCTGACGATTCGTTCGCCGCACATATTTTACTTGCTGCGTGTACGAACAGTACGCGAAATGCTACGAAATGGACACTGTGACATGTCAGTATTTATTTGTAGCACATGCTGCGCTCGCTGCCCGCACCAAAAGTAAGTGCGGGCCGGTCGGTGGGTATGGCAGCTATCGCTGTTTTCATTGACGATAGGTTCAGTGGCTGTGCTCAGTCGGTCTCTGAAAATATTAAATATTTCAACATTCACCAGGCGAGATTCAGGTACAAATAATATTGGAATCAAAACCGACGCGAATCGTATGCGTTCGTTGTACGATACTGCTGCTTGTTGCTGTCTCGTACTCGTATCCGATATCCAACGGACTAACACGCAAACAGCAAGTAAGTCAAGCCAGCATCGTTGGTCTAGTAAATGTGATTTTTCTGCGTACATTTTTTACAAGCTGTGATATCATACGGTACGTCGTAAAAATATAATATGCATGCATACGGGGGGTCCCCGGGAGTGATGCTACGACGGGAGCTAGCTGTGGCAGCGACGTCCAATATTCACCGCACGGCGTGGTTGGCGAGGGTACGTATGATAGCTCAACACTTATTCTTCGAGACAATGGTTGAGGTCAGTACGTGCTGGCAGGCCATGTGTGTATACCAGACGAATCATGGTTACCGTAACCGTCAGCCAATCAGAGCAAATCGACCATTTCATTGTTGGTTGGGTCTGGTTGGCTTACGGTTACACAGTACTCGTAGTACACAGACAGTCGTGTGTGCCAACAATTTGATCGCATAAGTGGCAAGCCCTACTCGTACTCGTACTACGTACTGAAATTGGCCACGCACAATCGGTGGATGGGCTTGGTGAGGCATGACACCAAAAAAACACACACAGCAGCAGCAGTAATTCTGTATGGCACAGCAGTGTACTTTCATCTATCTACAAATAATCGCGATTGGCGTGAAGAAATACCTCGTACATATCAGGTACCAGGTATCACGTACATTGGACCGGACACATTCCGACGTAGGCTTTTCTACATAAAGAACCCCGAGTAAACTGGGGACTAACATGAACCTGGCAAACAAAAAAACATTGGGTTACTTTTCGCCGTCGTAGTCGTTTTTTTTTCGGTCATGTCGCCGTAGGCGAAACATATTTTGGGTCCATTTCGCTTCGTTTTCATTTTTTGTTTGTTTGTTGGTTTGTTTGTCTGATAGAATGGAAACGGGGACACGGAATTATAACTTCGGGTGGCCAACATATCCCCCTGTAAGGGTCTCGAGGTCGGGCAACACGACGAGCTCTGAATAACAAGTCCTAGTTGCAAGACACGAGAGCAAAAAAAGCACCTTCTGAACGTCACCGGGGACGCCTAAATATGGCCCCGGGTGACCACAACATGTTCCCCGCCTCATAGATCTCGAGGCAACCCGACGAGCTCTGAATGACAAGAAAAGAGAGCGATACATTTTCTGAACGACAACCAGTGCCGACATATTTCTGTCTTTCCAGTAGTTCACATTAACCGCCTGATACAACGCAGACAGCAAGTCTTCTTGTTGGAGAGCTACAGAGCTCACGCTATCGCTCTCAAAACGAACGTCAACCCCCCCCCCTCCCCCCCTCCCGACTCTCCGACAAAAACAAAAAACGTCGACCAAACGCGGGGCAACTAAAGCGTTCTTCAAGCGATTAAAAATCGTAAAGACAGCATCCAACCAACCAACCACCACAGAAAAAAAAACGCGCCCCCTGAGCATACCACCACCATCGGACCGATTTGGGTAAGACGCAGGACGAAAAAGGGGAGAACCTCTACAAGTCGCTACGTAAAACAGCCGGCAGCAGCAGCAGCAGCAGCAGCAGCGGTGCGCCATGCACACACGCTTCGCTCCGTTCTCTCAGCGATCACGGAACAACACCGTCGTCTGATAAGGCGCCGCATCGAAGCCTTGCCCCCGCCCTCCACGCGACGCGAAGGGACCAACCTGGAATGCGCCGCCACCCCCGGTACCCTCCCCCGCCCCCGTCGACGCTCGCCTGCGCAACACCGCCCTACCGCCACTGCGGCCAACGGCGCTCTTTCTTCGCTCGCCCTTGCTCCTGTCCCTCTCGGGTGCGTGCGAGCCAGCAGCCGCGGCGCGTGCGGTCCGTCCCGTCGGCATTGGCACAGAGGTAGCCGAAGAGGATCCCACGGCGGCAGCACCGCGGGCGGCTTTAATCGGCGGGGAATGCCGCCGTCTGCGCTGCCGCGGAGCGCCGACGGAGGCCGCCGCTGCCGTTGCCGCTGTTCGCGAAAGGCCGGCAGGATGGTGTTGGGACCCCCGGCAGTCCTCGTCCTCGGCTGACGCTGACAGCGCCGCTAGCTGCCTGTAGCGGCGAGAAGAGGGTGGGCAAGAGGAGGAGGAAGAGGAGGAGGAGAATGCGGGCGCCCGCGACAACACATGCGGCCGCCGTTGCTGCTGAAGCGACTCTGTCTCACTGTTTTTGTCTGCTCGCGGTACCGGGAGGGTCGACGTCGGCGGCGGCTGCCAGCAGAGCTGCTCGCCAGGAGGAGCGAGGAAAGGTGAGGATGGCGTCACTGAAGCACCAGCGGCGTGTGCTATATGGTCAAGATTGTCGCCCTCGCCCCCCCCGGTTCCGCCGTCACCACCACCACCACCGCCGCCGCCACCGCCGCCACTACCATAATTATCGCTCGTACCCAGAGACTTTCTCTCCAAGGTGGAAGGAGTCACACTTGCCGCGCCATCAGATGCCGACGGTGCTTCTGTTGCTTGCCTTGCCGACGCATACCTGGGCGGCAGGGTCGTCGATATTCGACTTGGCGTGCTCCCGGTTAAGGCGACGTTCGATCGTTCGGCCTGAGACGAAATCGGGCAAGGACCATGGGAAGGAAAAAAACGGCGTCAGCGAAGAACGGCGAGGCTGTTTTTTGTTTTGCCGTTTCCCTTGTTGGTTTCCCTGTTTTCTTAATGTTTCAGCTTCTGACAGCTCCAGCTGGCCGGCCGGTTGGCGTTTATAGCAGGAAATACCAGGGAATGTTTTTTTCGTTCCAGTTTAGGTAAGGTGGCCTTCGGTACGCTTTCATAGCGCTTGCGCGCGGGGGTGGAAGGGGGGCGCGCACGAGACGAAGAGGTACGAAAATGTCACGCTGTCGCGCGTAAATACATGGAAGAGGTGTGGTACACTCCGGACTTCGTTTGCCGTTGTTGTTGATGTTGTTCGCACATCAACTCATCGCCACAATGCAAGTCTGTGGTCACAGGACAGGTTCCAGTACCTCTGGAGTGGAATACTACCTCAGGAGGAAAACAAAAAACAAATGGGGGAACAAAATATAGTAAACATAGAGTAATAACTGCAACAAAAAATATGCGTCGAGTTCATCGCAAGGCGTGGGTAAAACACCTTCGTTTTCCTGCGGCACCCCCCCCTCACCTCTTCTCGGCGTCTCCGAAGCAACGCCCACTTCAGCCGCGAAAAATCGAGCTCGATCTCCTCTCCACCTCTCGTCTGGGCGCTCTCCCGCCACCCCTGTCGCCCGTCATCACCGCACGCATCCAACACCCCTCGAACGCCGGCGTTAGACTTCCCTTCTCGAGACACCGCCGCCGGAGCAGAGGACCCCTTTCCACGACGGCGGAGGCCGCCTGAGTGTCTCTCGGCGCCGCTACCCGACCCACTCGTTGTCTCAGACGAGAGCCGGGCTGCCCCGTCTGAGGGCTGGGAACCGAGCGGGGGCGCCGGAGCTGGCGCCGCGGCGCCCCTCGCTAGAATAAGCGCTTCTCCTCGCGCCCTCTGGGTGCCGGGTGGCAGCTGCGGGAGCGGCAGGCAGCTGCTGTTCGGCGACGGTGTCTCGCCCCCGGTGCCTCCGCTGTTGCTGCTTCTATGGCTGTTGCTGTTCCTATTGTTGCTATTGCTATTGCTAGTGGCACCGGCAACCGCGCCGCCGCCATCTTCCTCGTCCTCTTCTCCCTTTCCGGGGGCAGTGGCGCGACCATCGATCGCCTTCCGACGGTCAAGAAAAAAATCGAAAAAACAAGAGGAGGGAAATGGGGGGAGGTGCGGGGTGGGGGGGGGGGGTCGAACTTTGAGCACGGGCCCTCGTAAGGGCGTCCCATTTTCGATGCCTGAGCAATGTTGGCTGATATTGCAAAAAGTAAAACGAGTTCCTTTCTACATACCGGCGTGAACTCGACGTATTGGCTACATAATTACCACAAGGCGTACTCTGCACTGGATGCGTACGTGATTGCAGTAAGGTGTACTCGATGTGCTGCACTGTCTGCTACCACTCTGTCCCCGAAATATAAGCACCTTTTGTTTTACATTTTAGTGTACAAACGGTGATTATATTTAGGTACATGGTGGTATTTAGTATTGAGAGCTCACCCGCCGCCACTCCGTGGCCAAGGCCGCGTGTTCCCGTCGAATGTGCGCGAGCTCGGCTTCCGGGTAGACGCCGAGATTAGACAGCCGCCGAAGCTCCAGGGTGACCTCTTTTTCCGCTCGTAACACCTTTTGCGGTGGTGACGTCATTGACGTTTAGGCGGGTCATCACCGTCAGTGTCAGTTGGCGAGAGATGCGTGTATGTTTTTCGTTTTTCGTTTTTTTTTTTTGTGTGTGTGTGTGTGCCTGCTGCCTGCGGCCTCACGCAGCAAGCACGCGCTCTCGCTGCCATGGCTACCGAAATAAACAACCAGAACACAACAAAAAAAACACGCACTGCCGTTTTTGTTCGTCTGTTTCATCGGACGTTCTTTTCCGGCTAGCTGGCGTCTGATTGCTCCCTCAGGTGTTGCACAATAGCGCTGCAGTCGTCAACTGTCACGACGGCTCATGCGCTGCTCCCCCGTACACTACAGTAGTTACCGGTACGGGCTTGGTCTAAGTCTCTCTTCTCAAGTCAGGAAGACCCCGCCCGCGACCCATTTTTCGACACCATGTGTTGTAAGCATACCTGCTCCGCCCAACGTATGTCCGCTGCCACCTTGCGATCAGCAGCCTCCGTTTCCTCTGGATCAGCCCAACTGGCCCACTCCGGGGTCTGGGGCAAATCACGCGAGACAAGCTCATCAGGGTTTCATATAGAGTATATTTAGGGCGAAACGAATGAAGGGGCGGGTCTGTGCCCTACTCTCATCGGCAGACGAAGCCCTCTCTTACGGTCCAACCACACATAGAAGCACCCCACGATCGCACGCCCTTCCATAGAATTTCCCCTCGACGCTCCCCTCTGTAGAAACGCCCACGTCACCCGCCGCCGTAAAAACGCCCCATGGAACCTCTCTAAAACTACACCCGCGGATGGCTGGAAGCTAAGGCAAGAATTGACGGAAGCACGCCTGGCCTGCCTCGCGATTTTTACCTCGCTAGGCGTCCGACCGGATGTACGTCGTTCCGCCGTCCGGCGGGGCTTCCCTCCGGCGTCCAGTTCGTCGCCCGCCTTGATGCTCGCCCGCCGCCCGCTTGAATACCAATCACGGAGAAAGACGGAGGGGGGGGGGGGAAGGAAACATGGGTGGATTGGGTTTACGAGATGCTTTGTCCCGCGGGTGTGAGTCTTACCGGGTGCGCACTCTGATCGATTGCTGGAGGGCGGTGTGCTTCCCGTTTTGAGCCTCTGCCATCCAAAATTTAGTGTCGCAGGCGAGGAATAAAAAGCAAAAGCAGACTGTGGCAGCCAAAACTAAGAAACAGACCTTGGCAGCCGAAACTAACAAACAAGTCACGTCAGCCTGCCGCCTTGCAATCGAAACGAAACTTCATCCAAGCCCCCACCCCAATCCTCAACCCCAGCCCCGACAACCTCTCGCGGAGAACAAACCGACACGCGGATTAAATCAACTTACCCCAGCCGCCGCGTCTTCGCTTCCGCTGCCGCCCGCTGGCAGAACATTGCGATCGTCGTCCCGAGTTTGCCGTTCAGCAGCTCGGACAGGAGCGGCGACATGGACCGCAACGCGATCAGCTCCCCCTCGCCGCCGCCGGCGCTACCGCCGCTACCCGCGGTCGAATCGACACCGGTGGAAGCGGCGGCAGCGGCGGCGGCGGCGGCGGCGGCGGCGGCGGTGGCGGCGCTAGTAGATGGCCACGACGGGGTGCTGGCTGCCGCGCGTCTCTTTCTCACGGACGAGCGCCGTTTCGGCCCTGACCCCGGCGGGAGAAAACGAAACGAGTCGCTCACACAGCCCGCCTACACCGGGGGCGGTCGTAGGGCGGTGACGCCCGGCGGGTATGGACAACGGTCATCGTGTGTGACGGGGTGGGCGAGGGGAAAACGGGAGGGGAGTGGAGACATTAGCATGAAAAAAATGCACGGTCTCGTCTCTTGGGCGACGCAATTGGCCACAGCAAATAAGGGACATGATCAGAGCAGGGTCGTTGGAGAAACAACCGTAACGTGGTGTGTTGAGTTTAATTTTAGCTGGTAAGGATCCAATTCCCAGTCTCCGTGTCACCGTGAATATAGCGAACTAAACCGAGTCAACGCTGGTTACAACCAGGCCACCGCACGCGTGAGTTTCGTACTTTCTGCCGCGTTTAGGCTCGGCACGTGTGCTGGCGCGGCAGGCAACCCTTGCTCCACGGCACCGCTTCAGTCACCTTCGCTGCCTTGCCGTCCAGAAAGTCCTTGACCTGCTCGTGCGCGGAGCAGAGCGACCTACCCGGCCGTTGCATGGCGGGGTGGAGGAGAGGAAAAGCATCGGCGGGAAGGCGCGTAGGATCAGACGGCTGACGTTTGCTGCAGAAGGGCATCATATGAGCACATGGAATAATTTCACGCGACTCGACGAGGGAAGAAAGCCCTGAACCCTTCCCGCGATAAAAATGCAAGGCAAGTACCGTAGCGGGGAGGGGGGGAGAAGAGCCTAATATGTGATCCCGTATCCGAGTTACCACTGCTAGGGAGGGAGCAGGAGAAAGAAGGGCGAAGATAATAGATAGGACGGGGGGGGGGAATGTTACGCATCCCTCGGTCGTGGCGCCTGTCAGTAAACGCGAAACGAAATCGAGGCCGTCGGTCGATGCGTCTAGACTTGGGGGCATCCTAACCGCTTGCTGGTGGTCACCCTTCTTGGCGGAAGCGCGCACGTACTCACGTGCACGACGACCGCGACGTCGCTCCTCCCGCACGGCACCTCGACAGCGGCATAGAAGATAATATATCACGGTGCAGTCGCATGCGGTGACGAAATGCAAATCGCCTTCGGGTCGCAAACGGCTACGCAACTACGATCCCGACTGTGGAAATGTATCGTTCATACCCGCACGCCGAACTAGAACCAACAATACCGCCAATCGCGCATGAAACGGGAGGATCACGGCATTCCCGCCTCGACGAGGGCCGGCTCTCACACTGAGGCAATGGCGCCCTGCCATTCAGCCGCTGTATCGCTATTTTCATCGGGGAGCGATGACCAAGGTTGAATCTGGTTCATCGCCAGCGTCTACAGTGCGCCCGTTACGTACAGGATAAGTAAAGCCAGCAAGACAGCAGTCATTTTGTTGTTCTCACCGTTTCATTTCTCCGACCATCGTTAAGGGGGTTTATCGTTTACAAGAACGAACGGTTTCGCGCAAGGAGCATTGTGTCAGTATAAAACAGTCCCCTATCCAGTCAGCCAGTTACTCATCAGCCAATCTCACCCTGCGGCGGCGTCCGCGAGACAGGCCCTCCACCCGCACACCCTCGGCGGCATCTCGCGTGCTCCTTGTTGCCCCCTCGTGTCCCCCATCACCATCACCTCATCGCACCCCCCTTTCCCATTCCCACTCCCACTCGTCGTAGCCGGTGCGCCCGTTAAACCGTAGCCACCGCTTTCCAAGGCATCGCACCGCGGTGGCTCGCGCACGATTCGTTCCACTTGTAGAATAAGGGCTGACGCGTTCGAAAAAGGGTCGATGGTGTCGCCCGCGGCTGCTGCCACCCTAGCGCCGTTACCGGAACTATTGGCGTTACTGTTACCGTTGCCATTACTGTTACCGCTACTGGTAATATTACCGTTGCCGATACCGGTGACGTTACCGTCGCCGGTGCCGTTAACTACTGCCGACGGCGGCGGCGGCGGGGCAAGCACGGCAACGTACGCGTGGTGGTAGGGGGCCCGAATTGAGGAGGAGATCGCCACGTCCTCTGTCGCTGTCCCGGTTACGGCTACGACGGCGCGTGCGGAGACTCCGCGGCCGGCCCCGATGATCGCAGCATCGTTTGTCTGGGCCCGCCGTCCACCGACCGAAGTTTGATCTTTCAACTCTTCGCCAGTGACGGTGCCATCGATAAAATTATCTGGGCTATCGTTGCGGAACGGAGCTTGCCGTTTTGCCCCCCTACCGGGCGGCCCCAACGCAGACCCCTCAGTGCTTCCTATGAGGGATAGCGATGGACCGTCTGTTACGCGGTCTCCAGAGCCCAGAGTATCCGGGATCACGTCGACTGCCGATGGGGGCATCGCGGCAGCGCAAAGCCACCCCGCCACCCCCTTCATGCCGTCGTCGCCGCGTTTCTCTGGGAGGCCCTTAGCCCTTCTCTCTTCCGACGTCCCACCACGAGGCACCGCTCTCCACCGGCCTGGTCCGCTTTTGCTCCGACGACCACCCTTGACGTTATCGTCCTTCTTGTCGTCGTCAACTCCGGCGGTGCGGGTAGCGGCAGCGCCATGGTCTCGGGCCAAGAACGGCGGCGGCGGCAGCGGCGGTAGCGGTGGCGGCAGCACCAACAGTCCCGATGTGCGTCGGCGAACTCCCACCCCTTCTCCTGCCGCGACCCCCCCGACGCTGACCGCTCCGACCACGCGAGTGGTGGCCAGATAAACTTGCAGCAGCTCGCGCACTGCTTGCGCCGGGAGAGTGTGCACGAGCGCTCCGAGCAGGGCCGGGGTTGTCCCCGAGGCGGGAGGGGGAAGGTCGCTCACGGCTGCATTGGCGCCGACCTCTACAGCGGCCGAAACGGGTCGTGTCCCACCGCGGTCTTCCGGGTGTGTCGGCACCCTCTCCCCTCCCGGCCGCGATCGGTCTGCCGCTTTCCGTAGGCCGTGAGCAGGGTGCCGCCCACGGGAGGACACTCCCATCCCGGTCGACGACAGCGACGCTCGCGAGCCGGCAGACGCCAGGGGAACGTACAGGTGGCCGACGGGTGGGGTATTGTCAGGAAACCCTTCGTACAGAGCGAGAACGCGCGCGCGCGCCGCGGGAGGCAGCGCTTCCACGAACTCCCGACAGTGCGCGGTCCCCAGGAGCTGAAGCACCCCGGCCGGAGCAAAGTGCAAGGACGCGTTGACTGGCGTTGATGGAGTCTGAGCACCGCCACGCCAACCGCTTGATTCTGCCGGCGGTCTGCGCCGACCGTGCGGTTTTCGGGCGCCCGATGCGACGGCGGAATCCAGGCTCTCCTCCGGCGGCGATTCCGCGGCCCGTCTCCATTTTCCCGCGAGCTTCGATTCTTCCGCCCCGACCTCCGCGACAAGAACGTCCGGAATGGCATCGAGGGCTTCCAATAGGCGACGCTCCTCGACCGCGTCATCATCGTTGGCGTCCAGACAAGAGTTATTTCGATGCCCGTCGGCGATCCTGCTCACCACCAAACTCGCCACCGCTGTTTCAACAGATGCGGGGGGGGCATCTGCCAAGGAGCCCCACGCGCGGCCCTTCCGCGCGCCGTGGCTCGGCCCGGCTGCCGCCCCCTCTCTAGAGCCTTTCCCCGCTGTTTCCTCGTGGAGTCTCGCATTGTCCTCGCCGGGGCGTGCTTTCGCGTCACCGAGGTACGTCTCAGCGAGCATCCCAGACACGCTTCTCGCGAAGACCATCGCGGCCGCCTCCTTCCGTGCATCAGCGTCAGCGGCGGTGGCATTCTGCCGCCGCCACTCCCCCCTCGAGACCCCGCCGGCTCTGCTCCCGGCGTCGGCTCGGTTGTCGCCCAATCCTGACTTGGAGGTGTCGGGCCCGTTCAGTGACGAAATATCTCCCCTCGACCGCTCTCGCTGCTCTTCGGCCGCGGTATCTCCCGGAGGGTCAGAGCCCAACGAATGCCGTCGCGATTTGCGTCGCGGGGCCCTGCACCCCGAGGTCCCACGCCGCACTGGGTTCTTCCACCGCGAAGCCTCCCACTGGGCTTCCTCCAGACAGTAGTAAACGCGAGACCCCACGGGCGCTGCGCCAAGCCACGCCAAGTCCAGAGCGAGGCGTTGCCGGCGACTGACACCGCGGGCAGCGGCCGTATCGACTCTCGCCTGCCCCCCCGGACAGTCCCATGCATGCATGCCCCCGGCTGCGGGCCCCGCCCCAATAGCTCGTTCTCGTCGGGGCGCGCTGCTGTTAGCGTCGCCGATGTCGCCGCGGTTTTTGCAACCGCCACCGCCATCGCCACCGCTGTTGCCGCCATCCATTTCATCGTCTCCGGCCATTAACAGCCGGGCGTCGTCGGTTGCGCCGAAAGGGGGTTGGAGCGTCCACAGGAGGTGAGACGAGCTCAAAATAAGCCCGGGCTCCGACCCGACTACCGTGCAACGCTCGCCGGTGCCGTCGTCATCGCCATCCCCGTCGTCGTTGCCCTTGTCAAGCAACGCTTGGAGGGGTTCCTCCCACTCGCCCTCGCTAAGGGAGCGGCTGCCGCCACATCGGTCCCCTTTCCTGCCACCGACAATGCCTTTTCCGGTGCCGTTGTATCCGACGCCAAACATCGAAGGCCTCCGCGACCCCGTAGCAGCTCTCGGGCGAGCAAGACTGCCTGTGCTGGCACTGCCGCCACTGCTGCGCCCCAGGCGGATGGGGGCGGCGTCGCCACCGCGAGACAGCGCGGCGACCAAGCCGGGGTTTCCGCAAAACACGGCTTGTCGAAAGGCGTCGGCAACGCCTAGCCTCGAGTTTTCGGCGACCACGGGCACCGCAGAAGAAGCGCGGCCGTTCCCGAGTAGCGCTGCCTCAACGCCGCCCACCCCGGCCTGCTTCCGGTGGCTGCCACGTCCGCACCCGAACAACCCCTTCGCCGCCAAGTTGGCGCGCTGCTCTAAGTCCCTCAAAATAAGATCACTGCCACCGTCGCCGCCTTTCGAGGCGGCGTCGTCGCTTTCGGCAACGCTACCGCTGCACGGACAAAGGGCCACAACGCGCAGAATGCGCGAATCGCTCAGACCGCAGCTCGCGAGGAGAGGGTCCAGAAGCGAAGCTACCGACCGCGCCCCAGCGGCGTCGGCGGTGAGGGCGGAGGAAGCGCCGGCGCGACGCACGTGGGAGCCGGGATGTTGTGCGGGTCCCGCCGGGTTTCCCATGTCGTACGCTTTGACGAGCCCGAGCGCGTCCTCCTCCAGCCGAGAGCAGAAGCGTGACCATCTGCGGAACATTCATGGTACAGCGCATTGCACAAAACGTCGTCGTATGACGTAAACATGTTATATCAGCGCGAGGAGAGGGGTGTGATCGTCTATCAGAAGGCACTTGCTTCCCACACGAAAAGACCAGTTGCTCTCAAAATAGGAGGAGATATACACACATATCCATACCAAGGTGTGTAACCTGGTGCGGCATCATGTTCTTGCTACACACTCCTCCTCCTCCTCCTCCTCCTACTACAACAACGCGTTCAGCTCTCACCTCAGGTCAAGGATCTTGCCACGGAGAACGGCTTCGCAAGCCTCGGCCGACAACCTTCGACTCCTCGCTCCGCGCAACCTTGCCTTTTCGTACTCGCCGATGCACTCGTGAAGAAGTTCTTGGAGGCGACGCGTCGCGTCCGCGCCCTGCAACAAGAGCCTTCGCGTTTCAGTCAGAAATAATGAGGCGAAATCAGGGGGGGGGGGGGGGGGGTACTCGTACTCATGTCATGCATGGCCGTAGTCATATGAGGGGAGGGGGGGGGGGGTGTACTCATGTCGTGCACGGCCGTAGTCGTATGACCATAGACCCTCGCATCCCTACAATGCCGGGACGGAGCACGTTGGGTTTTCACCAACCAGGCAGACATTGCTAGCACCAAACGGGGGGGGGGGGGGGTGTACTCATGTCGTGCACGGCCGTAGTCATATGACCATAGACCCTCGCATCCCTACAATGCCGGGACGGAGCACGTTGGGTTTTCACCAACCAGGCAGACATTGCTTGCACCAAGCGCGAAGCGCCGTGAGGTATTGGGCGAGTCGCATGGAGGGTGAGCTGCATCCTGCTAAGAACCGCCTCTGAGGCGGACTTGCATGTGGACGACAGCTTCAATGAGTTAACTTAATTTCTGATGTGGCCACTTCCGGAGACAGCAATGGGTTTTACTATGTAACTGCCTCGCGGATGCCTTACCATATTAACACTACGTGATACGACCATTCCCCCTGTGCGGAGCAAAGGTTCTCCACCCCGCACAAATGATCTACTCGACCGCCAGCTTTGGTGACCGCCAAAAAAAACAAAACGGCACCCTGGTTGTCTAGCTCACGCAGCGAGTGGCGTGTTTTACAGCGTCGTTGCCAACCGACGCCAACCCAACCCAAATATATCATATATTTATAGGGGGGGGGCGTATTCATTCGTTGCTTGCCTTAGTTATTTGCCATTGAACACGCATCCCTTTCGAGACGGAGGATTTGTAGATAATGTGTCATCACGGGTCGCATTGCATGGCTGAGTTTTTGTCGTGTCGCACGGAGTGCTCTGCGTGCCGAGGAAGCCTGCCGACTGCGCAGTCACCGGCTCGTAACACATGCTTCTCTCGTGTCCCAAAAGGCGTACGCACCCTTCACAAATCAACACCAGCGGGAAAACTATCCTCTGGTGCGGGTTTGTGCAGGGTTAGGGTTGTGATGCCAGGACGCAAACACTGAGGAACTCCAGACACAAAATATGCAAGGGCTGCTGCGTTTACTACGTGCGCGGGCATGGCACCTAGCGGTACACCCCCTCCGGCCCTCCCCTGCCCTCGCCCACCCGCCTCCGCGCGCCCCGTTATTCAGTGCCGGCCTGCGAGGCCAGTTCGCACCTGCGGGATTTGACCAGCGCCTGCGCGCGTGCCTGCGCAAGTCTGCACTTGGCCGAGTGAGCAAACGCAGCTCTTCTTGAGGCCGTGCGCTCCAAAGCCGTCTGTCGGACCAGTGCCGCACGCCGTCGTCGCCCCCGCAGGTTTTCAAGGGCTGCGTTGGCGTTTTCCTGGCGGATGTTGTCGGGAAAAGGGGAGGCGAGTTAGGGCGCATTCCGGTAAAACATTTCAAGGGCCTGTTTAGTAGGGTATATATGTGCCAGATATGTATACTTATTTACTCGGGTAGGTACCCGGGTATCCCCCAGAATGTATACGGAGTATCCCGCTAAACATGAATGCAGCTTTAATAGTTCCACAGAACAACAAAATGGGGTGGGTTTCTGTTGAGATATAGGCATCATGGAGCTATGGGACTGACTACCCTTCGCCTCGCCCTGACGTCTTTCTGAGCACCAGCGGCACGCGGGAGCAGCAGGGCACAAGACGACCGACCGTAAGCTCGAGAGCGATGCTCTTTGGCTCCGAATAGTTTTCTTCGTTACGCCCTTTCCCTCCCCTCCCCTCCAAGACAGGTAGTACAACACACACT
>MEHQ01001925.1:0-16758 GCA_008828725.1 Saccharina japonica | reverse complement strand
ACCAACAGGTGCAGAGGGAGGTCACAGACCACAGACCTCTCATGCGAAGCTTCCAACCACTTCAAGTAATGGTGTCCTTACCAATACATCTAGTCCATACCACGCCATATAATAGAGTCGCGCGAGGCAGCAAGCGTGGGGTACGATCGTTTGGCGCTTAGGGTAAAAAAAACCCCTGTCAGCTAGTGAATTGCAGCTGCGTGGCTCGAAGCCGGTACATCACAAAACGAGAAAACAGTAGATTATTGAAACACAGAAAACAAGCCTGTTCAAAACGGCCGGAGGCCGCGGATGTCTTGCCGACAAGCCACAAACAGCGATCAACAGCCGCGAGATCAAGCACCGCCTACACCATGGCGTGAGAGAGGTGTACTACATGAACCCACAACGTCTGGCCCGGGCGGGCAGACATCACTGGTTTGGGTGCGTGGCTCTTGTGGTTTTACGGGGCCGAAGAGCAGCACACAGCAGCCAGCACGTTTGTCTGCGGCAAGACGGCAATTCGAGAGACCTGCATCTCCTAGAGACAAGCCAATAGGAGGAACGATCAGATGGTGCCATGATGCAAAATAGTGTGTGTAACATATAGCTCAACACCTCTGGAACACGTGGTTTCTTCTCCGATGCCGCGCGACCTCGCTCCTGGCATCGCCTCAAGTCTACGACCGGAAATACTGATTTGGCCGCGTGTAGGTGAGACTGTGAACAAAGGCCTCTTCCTGTGCAAACCCGCGACTCGGCTCTCATCATGAAATCGGGGGGACCTGCGAAACATGAAATACGCCTCCGCACTATTAAAAAAAAAACGTTTCGAGCCGCAGCCTTGAGGAGCCGCGCTGGCATCTATTTTTCTATATATTGTTCTAATACATGCGAAGTCCCTCAAGGATTTCGCCATCTGCGTGGTTGGGGTTCACAGCACAGTGGAGGCAGAAGTGGACTTTAGACACAGCTAGACGTGAAGATGCCAACATGAAAACCCTCGAAACACATATCATTTACGCGTCACCTGATTGCGTGACGCATGTCTGCCCGACGCAACTGCAACACCAACAACTATTAATAGTGATGCACAGACGACCGGCGAAACACGCGAGTATTTTCTGTAAATTTCAAACTTGCCTTTTCCGCAGCAGCTGTACTATTCCCAGTAAAATGGTGGCCCGTGAAACACGCCATACAGGAAAACACAACACCTCCTAAACAAAACATGTTACCCCCACATGGGTCATACATTTGAAGAAAGCTCATGGTCGGCCGGTTTGTTTGAAGAACACCCAGGTCACTAAAAACGCACGCCTTGTCGTGTGCGCACCCTCGTAGAGCTATTCTTCTAGGTTGGCCATTCTGCAGCCCTTAACCTGTACGTACAACTGCTTCGCGGCGCTCGTGTTTTTATGGAACGCGGGGCTCCGTTAGAGGCTTGCCCCGGTCGGAATGCGTGTGGCTGGTATTGTCGTCGAATTTCAATGTCAAGCAACATCGGTGGAGCGAGAACCTGGCCGTTTTCCAAGTTGATCAATAAATGGAGCATTTATTCATAGCGATCGTCTATGAAGCGTTTTTTTTCGGGTTGAAAGAACGAGTCGGAGTAATCTGGCACTCGCACGAAACATATTGCTGTGAATAGAATATTTCTGCAAACATATTTTCCGCAGGCGTAACAGGTTTGCCTCGGGAGATATGACGTTTTTCATATGCTGCATACAAGTTGCTCGCTGCTGCCTGCTGCTGCAAAGTTTGCGCCCGTATATACAGAACACTTTTTAGTACGAAGCATGGCGGTTAGTAGATCCACAGAGTGCGGGGTGCAGGGGCCTATAACAGTACACAAGACAACCACAGCCAGCTGTCGATCCCGCGATCGATCGCTACTTGTTTTGGCGGCGGGTGTATGGTTAGACGACTGCCCACGCCGAAAACGCCAGGAAAAGAGTCGCAATCGTATTTTCCTTTTCTCATTTCGGGTCCGTGCACCCCAGGTACTAAAAACTTGCCGAGGACAGCCAGTTTGACTGTGGTTGAAATCGCATTCCGAAGAGAGATGAGGACACCACGGGTACTAGACAAGCGTTCTTTCGCTCATACGACAGGGTGCAGAAAGCTGGTTGGTAACTGACGGGCAACACCTGTGTTTACTACGAGTGCGGGTGAGGATTGAGGCTGAAGGGTGGTGCGATAGAAATATTCTGAATCAAGACCCGAAATTTCAGGAAAAACTGAAATAAAACACGTCTGTTGCGTACTGTATATAGGAAACACACGTCGACTTTCCCCTCACCTCAGAAACCTCGGAAGCCATGGTAGTGGTACCTGGTACTATTGTAGTTTCCGCAATGTCACGCCCAATCGATTTTCAATTCCTGGTACGATGCGAACGCGACGACCAGAAAGTTCAGACGATATCGTAACGGTCTCTCACGATACAACGTACATATATATCATGCATGCAGCCTCGATTTCTGATGCTACGACTCGTACTACATTGTAGCAGAGGGGTTTCCAATGCCAAAAAGAGGGGTGATGCGCTACGTAGGGGGGCGGGTGTGCTTGTTTGCGCGATTCGATCACGACATACTACCGCGTTGCAGGTTTGCACGCCGGTCCCAGTGACATCTCTTCCTGGCGTGTGAACTTGCGCCGTTTGTGGTTGTATGGCATTTTAGTACGGCAATGACACTGAAGCTCAACAAAACAACATGTAACAGGTAGTATACGAGTGAGTATAAAGAGCACAGCAGCAGTGCGTACAGCAGAAACATTACGTTGTTTTTCGACGGAGCGAAGGGCGCGAGGCGGGGCTTCGCCCCGCCCCGCGCCCTGCGCCGGACCATGTAGTAATAGTATGCACATGATACACGGCCAACACAAAAAACACGAAGTTTTGATATTTTATGTCAGGTCAGTACTTACTCTATATATAAGTACAACAGCATCGCAGCAGCATACTATTATATGCTGCCGCTATTCGTTGGGAGATCGGCGTGTGAGATGGAGGTTGGGATTTAAACAGTCGGCGACAAAGAGCAGCAGCAGCAGTACATCTGGTAGCAGGTAGTATATATCAGCCTGATCCGGTATCCATTTTCGTCGACAAATCAGTCGACAGCTTATTCGACACCCCCCCCTAGAGTGGGTGGCAGGCTGATGCCTGATGTGAGGGGGTGAGACGCCGTAGAGTGGGCGGCTGGCTGAGGGGTGACGGGACAACACAACAACACAACAACAAAAACAAAAACAAAAAAATACAGAGCGAGCCAAAGAGTAAGGCTGCTACGTAGGCTGGTACAGTGTGAACAATGCAAAGAAAGCAGCAACAAAAAAACGTTTCAGAGCCAGATTCTGTTTCAAGGGTATACAGTATACAGTGTGCGTAAAGCGGAAGCCAGGCTTCAGAGCAGGACTCGTTTGATGCTACAGCTACTACAGTAGTTCGTCCTCAGTAGGGGGAGGGCCCGATTTGCTTGACTACAAATGATGTTGAAAAACGGGGGAATGGACCGAGGCAAACAGGGCTTGTCATGGGCCAGGAATGGTGGGCCGGCGCGGGGTTGGGCCGGGCCGGGCCGTTTTTTTCAACAGTTTTCCCTGCGATCGGCCGCGACCCGGTTCAGCCAATCACATTGCATTTTCAAAACTTTGCGGCCCGGCCCGGCCCGGCCCATGATATTGGCAGCGAGGGCCATGAGACACGGGTCGACCCGCCATATCCGTGGGCCGACCCGGGGGTTTTACGGGCCGGTTCGCGGGCCGGCCTATGTGCTTTCCCGTACTAAAAGGTGCACGCACATGGGCTGACGTCTTGTTGTACGAAATAGTTTTTTCTCGCTATTTATTCCTCTTGGGTTCGATGGGCCAGCTGCTTCCGGCCCGTGAGGTACACACTCCAGGTCCTCAAACGGCCTGGTCTTATGGCTTCCGTCCCGACTGGTGGACCATCGCCTCCTGCTTCTGCAACACCTGCTGCTGCAACACCTGCTGTCGATCTACCATCCTACCATAAGAGAGCAAATATAACGCCAGATATATTTTGGACGGGGGCTTCCCATGCTAAAGCAGCAGTCCTCATATGCCCTCACTCCCGATTCGACAACGACAACACACGAAGGTGAACTTCGCCGCAACTTTCGGTCAGGATGTACGCCCCCTGTCTGGGCCTACTTCACGAAGTTTTTACAGGTTCCGTCCGGGCCGAACGAACCAGGGCAATGACGTCAAAAGCAGTCTTCGTCGCGGAGACGGCAAGGACTGTCCTCAGTACACCCGCGATGTAGAGGTAGGAGACCCTGCGGGTACCCGCCAAAAACGGGTACCCGGAAAAAAATGGAGCCTGGACCCTACCCTGCCCGCCGGGTAATGATATTTTGACGGTTACCCGGGTACACGGGTACCCGGCATTTTTTGGAGTTTTTCTTCCTGTTTTAGTGCCACGGGAATGAGATCTGGGTGAAAGATAGTGGGTACCAGTACTACTGTTCTAAAACCGAAACAACCAGTACCAACAGTTTGGATTGTTGATTTGATAGATAACCCGCCTGATCTTGCCTTCTCGCGTATTACTCCAAGTGGGCGTGTTATTATGTACCTGGTAGTCGCCGCGAGTAGCAGACCAGCACAGGCGAACAGTCAACACGCAGAGGCGCTCGTCGAGGTATCATGTAGTACTGTACCAGGTGCACCGTATGTCATGGGCCGCGGCTCGGCCCGGCCCATCAAATTTCGAGACGATGGGCCGCTGCCCGGGCCATCAACTTTTCAGACGATGGGCCGCGGCCCGGCCCGGGCCATCATACTGCTTGGATGCTGGGCCACAGCCCGGCCCGGCCTATAGCATTTCGAAGTGATGAGACGCGGCACGGGCCATCGATTAAAAAAAAAGATCGGCCCGCCCCGTCCCGGCCCGGCTCATGAATGGTCAGGTTGGCCCGGCCCTGCCCGGCCCGGCCAGGACCACCGGCCCATGACGAGCCCTGGCAAAACACTCTCATTCCTACTATATTGGTATATCATAGCATACGTCACTGGGAGCCCAAGGTCTCTCAGATGGTACGAGAAGATACCTCAAAGCGAGCGAGCATGAGTGTACAGCAGACGGCCCAGCAGACAGCACTACACCGACTCAGCGCTGAGCACCCAGGGGGATCATTTATACCAGGTACCAGGTAACCCGGACAACGAGAAAATCCAATGCGGTTACACGTACGAGTATTATTATACTGAATTAAGTCGGAAACTATCAATACACCCTTTCCGACGCTATGATACTTGCAAGAAGTGTTGTTCATGGGCATCCCTGCTGCTGCTGTGTCTTTTGCTGCTGCTGTTCGTACCAGTACCGCTGTTCTGAAAGTTGTTACGTTTTCACCCACTGCTTCTGCTGTTGCCACTACCTCTACTCGTACTACTGCTGTTGCTTCGACTTCAAACTCCGACTGGATTGATGAGTGATAAGGGACAGAGAGTGCAAGTATAGGAACAAGAATAAGACCAAGAACAAGAATGCATCAATGGAGCACCCCAACAGTAGTGCACAGAGTGCAGGGACTGTTGGAAATAAGAACCCGCGGGAAGCTGTAAAAACTGACCTAGCAGAGTAGCTGCTGGTGAGCAGAGGTTCCGGAGGCCAGAAAAACAGAAGGGGCACCTTGGGCGTGAGCTTCAGAGACGGCACAGAGACAGCAGCAGTCAAATCCTTCCCCTGATCCCTCACAAAATCACGCCTTCTAAACCTACACAAAACTTAAATTCAACCGCAGATTTTCGGTTCCACCGCAGGTTTCTAAGCAATACCTTTGAGGTGGTACGGTGTACGGTGGTTCCCAACCCGACCTCTGCCCGGCCTCAGCCCAACCTCAACCTTGCCCTCTCTCGACAATGCCTCTTTCAATTGAGACGTTGCGGGAGTTAGCGAAACTTACGGAGTTGAAGAGCAAGGGTGGGATACCTGACCATCATTTCGATTTGCTAAAACAACACATCAAGGAGACCGGCACCCTGACGAGGGAAGCGTGGGAGGTGTTCGGCCTGGCATGGAACTTGAAGGTGGACGCCGTCTTGACAGCAGAGGAATACGCCGAGCAAATCGAGGAAGGCGTGGCCAGCATTCTCAGCAGCCGCGTGGGGGCTCCGCTCCTTTCGGGATCAAATGGTGTGCCGCAAGCCGCTGGTACGAAGTCTCCAGCAGGCAGCAAGAAGACGAAGAAGACTAAGAAAGCTGCTGCGGGCGAAGGGAGCGCAAAGAAGCGAGGTGCAGCTGGCGGCGCAGATGGCAGCAGCGCCAACGCGAGTTCGACTGGGCCGGTGAGTCGTCGCGAGGAGCACCTTGTGTGCCCTCGAGCGTCGGCGCGTGTTTGGCGCCATCTCCTCACTGGGTATCGTACTGCTCTTGAGGTCTGCTTCTTCGCGGCAGATCGCTTTCTTACCAATCTGTCCGAAAATATAAAGACCGTTTATCCATTTATATTAATACCAAAAGGTCCTTATATTTACGGATATATCGATCCTGGTAGTTTTTTTCATCTTCAGCATGCAGATCGCTCCTCTCTCCCTGCCTCACGAAGTTCCTGTCGGGCCTTTTCCCCTATTTTTCAGAGCCAACGTACCTGTGGTACTGCTGAACTGGTACCAGGTATTCAGTATTCTAAAGACATGGAAAATGAGAATGGAGCATTTATACATATCAGATTCTTGTTCTTATTCTTATATTGTTAGATTTTTTTAACGACCAAAGATTGAAGATTCATGTGGTTTAACTTGCGACCACAAAGAGGTATATACGTTGGATGCAAGTTACTCGTGTACTCGTATGCATTAATAATAGCATTAATACCAGTAATAGTATTCACAATAAGAAACACGCGTAATGGGCAGGGCAGTACTCGTAAGAAACTTATTGGCACTCAAAGAGAGAACACTATTAATATTATTTTAATACCAATACTCGTACTGCTTATTCATGTATATGGTACTATACTACTGTATGCAATAGTGCTCTTTTGGGCTTTCAAGTTGTAACTGCTGCTGCTGCAGCTGCCACCGCGTGTTTGGTCAAATATCAGCCAATTGCAGATTTGAGACACATCCATGATACGAAGTATATATGTATTGGTTCACCTTGTGACCACGCCAAAGCGCCAGAAAACTGGGAGATGCGCGAACCCACGCCATGTGCAGAGTTGTATTATATCTACACGTATTATACAGCAACGCGTGCTTTTAAGAAGTAAAATATTCAAGGGCGGGGTCTGCTGGTTGTAGGGGCTTTGCGCAGCAGTACGTAGAGGCGCGCTTACTTTTTTTTTCAGTTCGTAAAAAGTCGCTCTAAAAAATGGATTCGAGTTTACAGTCTGGCTCTTTATCTTCGTGCGAATGTCCTGCCACGGCACAGCCTGAAAGCCTTGGCTGTCTGTGCCTGACGGCTATTAATAGTGTTTTGTTTCCTGGTACAAGAAATGGACGAAGAAGAGGATCAAAGGAAACAGAAAAATTGGACAAAGAAAAGGGACAGAGAGAAAATGCGGCATGATCAACCCGCAGCTACCGCGCAAGCCCTCCTGGGGCTAGCCCGCTCGGGACCAGATACTTCGGAGTATGACTTGTGTTGGTTTCCGTTTGTTCTCGTATACTTCGAAGTACACTACCGGCCCTCTCATAAGAAAGTGCCCCACAAGAAAATCAGCCTAAACATTACGGGGGAAATAAGAAAGTCGACAGCTATTATACTGAAGCTACAGTAGTGTGGGACACACCCCTTTCTCAAATAAGAAAGTCAGCCTAAGCCCGATTTCTGGTTTTTTATGAGCGGGCCGGTACTGTAGTAGTAGTAGTAGTAGTACTGTAGTAGTAGCAGTAGTAGTAGTAGTAGCAGTAGTAGTAGTAGTAGTAGTAGTAGTAGTAGTAGTAGGTGTACAGTAGTATAAGTAGAGTAGAGTACTGGACGAGTAACACTAAAGTAGTAGTACCTCCAATAGTTAGTAGTAGTGCCGTATATATATGATTGGGGGGCGCGTGTTCCTATTTTCGCCTGCCCGGATATTTGTACCGCGAGGCAATTCTTCGCCGATTATTCGCTCTATCAAGAATACCAGGCATCACCCACTACAACTACTGTGTACGTACGGTGCCCCCGTTGATTATTTTCGCGCGTTGTCACGCGTTGCGGTCAGCACATTTTTCCTTCCCCCGCCAACAACACGCTACGACTGACAAAGTACGCAGCACGTTGCACTTAAAAGTATATTCTCGTGTGTACTGCCTGTGACCCTGTGATGGTATGCTATCCTCAGATCCTCAGCGACGAGAAGAAAAATCCGTTCTCTGGTGTGCCATTATGTACGGCCGTAATAGTAGTTGTGAACCGCAAAGGTCACACAATGCTATAACGTTTACTATGTGGGTTCACCGACTCATATGTACATAGATCGGTGCAAGCCCCGGTCAATTTCAGTCTGGTGTCGGTACTCGTGTACTCGTAGGTACGTACGTAGTCGAACCGGAACTTTTGTATCTTCCTTTATCCTCCGCGCTCGTTTTATCGTCCCCGCTACCCGCCATAGAGGACTCGCCCCGTAAACTAATGTGGAAACCCCGCGAGTAACATCGAAATCGCGATGAAAAAGCACTTGGACGGCAGCTTGGGCGGCGTTGCTACAGCTGATAGAGCCACACCATGGTGTACTGCAGGATCCTAGCTTCCATCCTTACTGCGGACGCTGGCATGCTCATTGTTGGCGTGGGCAACGTCTACACGAGGGTGAGCGCAACTCGAGAGCGACAGCATTTTAGGACGGAAATCTTGTCATGATGCGGGCATGATGTGTTTGTTGGGCAGTCACATGATCTTCGATATCTCCACCCTGTACTTGTAGACAGCTCGTAGTACGGCGTAGACGTGCCTGCCACCATCATGATGCAAGATCGTGAGTCCATGTGTCCGTTGCTCCGTTGCTCCTGCCCACCAACGACGAACGGATGCTGGAAATGGCACCCGATACCCGATACCTGAGCCCATGCAAAGTGCAAAGCGAGCTCTTTTTTTCTGTTTTCATCTCTATTGGATACCAAAATTCAAATTTCATTTTTCGGCCGCTGCTGGCTGTTGGCTGGTGTGCTGGCTGGCTGCAGCCTGCATGGGGCAGGCTTGCTTGCTCGTGCGTGGTTTGTCCACAAGCTCATCAACACGGGCATGTCTGTCATACCGACTACAGCAGCAGCAGTACTGCAGCAGTATTGTTGATAGCAATCATGATCAGAGGATCATTCCGCAGTCCTTTTACACCATACAGCAGTATCATATACCAGGAACCAGGAACACTGCGGTTATTACTGGTAGGATAGATCTTCCACGGCGGGGTCTTTCGTCTTTTATACGGCGAACCGCGGTCCGCACGTCCGCACTTCGGAATAATCAATCGTGGAACTTCCTCGAATTCTGGAATTTTCTCGTTGGACGCGAAATCGGCGAGCCTCGTTCAGTAGATTATATATACAATCCGTTACCAGGGTTAGGGTTAGGGTTGGGGGTTGGGTTGGGTTGGGTCTACGCCCGCACCTTGATCCCACCAGGAGGTGCCCTCTAACACAATACTTCTATACGTGAACAGCCCACCCGTACAAAGATCCTTGCTAACGGGTTGTTTTAGGAGCTCGCCTCGTTTCCCGTTTCTCGGCTGGGTTGGCCTGTTTTGGCTCCGGGTTAGGGTTATACGTTATAGGGGTGGGTTGGGTCTACACCCGTACCTCACCTTCATCCCATCTATTCTACAACAAGTGCGAAGCTGGGTGAAAATTGTAAACAGGGGTTTCGGACTGTAAATGACACCGGGTACGTAGAAGATGGAGGATAAATGTCGGTTGCTCAGTTGTTCGGCTACGTATATGATACTGCTGCACTGCTGCTGCTGGCTGCTGTGTTCTTATATGCTGGAGGTGTTACCCTATTGCCAATTACCCGGGTACTCGCGAGTACCACCCGGCTTGATAATACTCGTCGCGGGTACGAGTAACACTATCCAAGTGTTTGGGGCCCGGGTACCCGTTGGGTTACCTTGGAAATCCCAGTTATGGCAACTTATCATCCCCCAAATAACGTCCCGGTGGGTACGAGTAGTAAATCGTAAATATTCTCCAGGCGACGGTTTTCAAATTGAAAATGTTGTCTCATGCTCCACATCCCACATTAAAGTTACCTTTTTGCCAATTACCCGGGTACTCGCGAGCACTACCCGTCTTGCTAATACTCGTCGCTGGTACGGGTAACACTTCATACACGCCGCGTATTTGGGCCCCAGGCACCCGGGTACCCGGTTACCCACGTGTTATACGGCTAAACGGGTACCCGGCTGTTAAACGGGTACCTGGGCACCCGCCCAAAACGGCCGTAAGTACTCGCGAGTACCCGGGTATTTATTTTCCAATTTCGGCGGGTACACGTTTAAGACGGGTACTCGTCGGGTAACACCTATACTAATGGTCCTTACCAAGTCCTTACTGACAAACTTTTACCAGCTACGATTAGACAAACTTGCAAGTTGCAGGATTGCAGGAGATACAAACCAAGAAAATTAAAGGAAATTAGAAGACGGAGCGAAAGGAAAAGGAGAATACTAATAATATTACGCCTACTGCCTGTAGAGCCAAGCACCTAACATGGATACGCAAAAAGGAAATAAGGTATCCCGGAAAACGAACTAACAAGCAAGCAAACGAACAAACGAACAAGATAATCAGAGTTGAGCGAGAAAAACCAAAACACAACCCAACAGCAACAGAAACAGAAGAAAACAGAATGCAAAGCAGACCACAAACAATCGTAGTCGATCCAGCAGCCAGCATGGGTTCCGAAAGCAACTGTTGATATGAACGCTGCCAATAGAGGCATTGTAAGGCGCTTGCCACACATGCAGTTGGTTACTGAGTACCCTGGTACCCTGGGAATGGTTTCGCGATTTTTCACCGAGTACACCGGTACACATTTGTTTGCACTGAGGGACTGCTAGGCTGCTATTATTAGGGAAGGAGGGAAGCAACTGGAGCACTGCAGCTAATGAGGTGGGGGTGGAACATTGGCGAGGAGCAGGGTACTGTGTACGAGGGTTTGCCTAAGGAGGGAGGTGTAAGTAGGAGCCTTCAAGCAAGGAAGGTGGGATATTTGTTGGTTCAGAGTGACAGAAGAGAGACTACTATTCATATTAATAGGGCAGCGGCCAAAAACAGGTACACCTTGTCCGTTCGGGGCCAAAAACAGGTACATACTAAAATCAAGTTAAAAACGCACCCCACGAACCTGCCGTTCCTTAAAACGCAAAGTAGAGTTTTTTCATGTTCTTCGTGCTCGCCCGGTGGCTACGTATACGAGTAGCTGCTATTAATAGTACGACGAACGAACGCCTGCTGCTGTATTCTCCCTTCTCAGCTTGCGACACCCCTGGTATTCCAAGCCAACCACAATCCCTAAGGGGAGCCTTTTATGTCGTATTATTTCGGCGGAGGTGTGCAGGCGGATATGTGTGTCGCTCGAGTGGCGTGTGGTGCGAGGTGCGAAGGGAGGAGGGGGTCTCCACGTACGTCGGCATTTGTATAGGGGGCATAGGGTGGAACTATGAAGGGCTTAAAAACGACAAAAAGGTGAAAGTCAAGCAGAGTACAGCCAAAATCAGGTATACCTGGGCTTTAAAGAGGCAAAAACAGGTACAACGAGTTTTGGACCAATGGCAGGGCACGTAGAGTGCGTTTTTTACTTGAGTTTAAGTATGTACCTGTTTTTGGCCGCAAACGGACCAGGTATACCTTTTTTTGGCCGCTGCCCATACTAATACTGCTGCTGAGGTCTTAGAGGGTAATCCAATAAAGTCGGAAGGGAACATGTACGACGATACATCGCCAGAGGGAAAATCGTTCATAATTACAGGCTGGTTCAAGCGCACTGTACCACCCCAAATTTACTCAGAAGCCAAAGTTCACGCCATTATTTCGGAAATAGACCCTGGAATTTGGCACACATTACATGTTGTATGACCCCCTGCCGGCCCGTTTCGGGTTGTTGTTGTTATCGTTGTTTGTTTCGCCAGTTTTTTTGGGGGGGGGGAGATTTGGGTCTTGAAGGATCCCGAATTTTCGGCCACGAAAAAAAACAACATTTGTCAATGGTTCGGCAGGTGCATATAGAACACATGAGCAAAAGTTCAGGGTTCATGCCATGAAAACAAGGTGAACATTTGGGCCTTTGTGCGGTAAAACGTGCATATCCCGTCATCGCCTCGTAATTACTTAGTTTCAGCGTATAATCAATTTTTGGCGTTACAATCAAACGCAGTCAGCTCTTCAAATATTTGCGTGAAACTTTGTACAAACATGCATGCTTTGGACCACCTGGAAGCAGCTCGTTCAGAAGCAAAATGGGGGGGGGGGGAGTGATCCTACGGAAACGCCTGACTTTTATTTACTTCTTTGAAGACCTGTCATTGTTCGGGTCACATGTGCGACGGCAGCAGCCAGTTCTAGGTCCTTGAGAAAAACTCTGGCGATGTAACCCTCTTCCACTGTTCATGGCGGTCAGTATGATACCAAACATGTGACATTTGAGTTGCTATTGCATGCGACATTCGTGACTGACGAACTTTAGGTTGATATGCCTGAACCAGCTCGTACCAAGACATATTATTGGTTACGGAGTACCAGGTACCCTGATACTGGTCACTGATTACCGATGCTACTACTGTAGTTGTTGGTGGTGTGGTTGATATCATACTTCTGCAGTTGTTGCCCTTTGGCATTATGTAGCCTCAAAAGGCGCAAGAGGGACTCTACAGGTGCTGCTGTAAGTATATAGGAAAACGAAACCAAAATAAACCCAGTCGGAGTATTTTATTTGTCATGGCCGGTCGCCCCGGTGGTCTAGCAGATAACCACGAATACTGTGAGGTTGGAGGTCGAGGGTTCGAGTCTCCGTATGGAGATTTTTATTATCAAATGACACCAACTCTCGAGAGCGCATATTATAATAGCGTGTGTAAGCACAATTCGACGAGAGTTGACGAGGGAAGAAAGAGCTGAAACCTTCTCGCGATAAAAATGCAAGGCCAAAACCGTAGTGAGGGAGGAGGGAGAAGAGCCTACTTTGTGACCCCGGATCTGAGCTATGACTACGAACGTAGGAAAGAGAGAGAAAGGAAGGGCGAAGATAATAATTAGAATGGAAAAAAAAAAAGAAAAAAAGTAAAGATACCAGGATGACAGCCACTTCCACAACCCATTGTTCAGACACGAAAAAATGGACCTATGTCACGTGCGACAAAGCCAACCATGCACGACAGGGCACTCTCTGTACTGCGAGCGCGCGGTATAGTTACACAGGCTACAGCCGAAAGCAATCCTTGCGTATTCACTGCTACTACCTACTGGTACACTGGGTACAGCGTTGCAGTCTGGAGTGCTGTCATGATACAGCGCCACCATTGCCGGACACGACTCGAACATACTACTCTATTATAGTACACAGCTATATACGACACTGCTGCCTGAAGCGTTGCCTGTATCTACTGAAGGGCGAAGGCGATAAGTAATCAGCGGTTGTCTGATTTATGAAGTACTACCCGGATAGCTCCTGGCGCACGCAGCGGACAAAAGCTAAAACAAAAACCACGAGAAACAAGCGCTGACACAATTATTATCCCCCCACCAGTACACGGTACTGGCTACTGACTACCGGTTGGCTACCATGGGTACTGTACTGAATACTGGTCCTTCTATGTAGGGTGTCATGGAAACATAGCCATAGCCCGGCAGCCATGTACGTGGTTAGAGTACTCGTACTGTACCAGTACATATCAGCCGATTTTCCTAATTGAGAATTGCCTTTCCGATGAAAAGGATAATTTAAAATATTGGGTTTTGTATTATAAGAGATGTACTTCCCTCACAGTCAAAAATTACACTGTAAAGTATTGTCATTTGTGACAGCCGTCGATGACAAAAAAACGGCATTGGCAGTCTCAAGATATCGAAGATTTAAGAAAACCGGGATTCATGGGCGAGGTACCTTGCCCCTAAATACCAATTCCCTTATATCCTCTGTGTTACGAGCCTGTAAAGGCTGATTTCGATTTGCTTTTCTTGTGGATCGATACCTACCATCGATGAACATATTCATATATTCTAGGTTCGATTTTGATTGTGAGCGAACTACAACTCTTGAAAAACAACAAACTACCACAATCGATTATCATTCATATCAAAAAAGCAATTATCAATTAGGAAAATCGGCTGTTATATAATCTTACTACCTACGGTACAGCCCAACGCTTTCCGACAGCAAGTTGTAGTTCGAAAATACAGAGCACGGCGTCAGTACTCGCAGTACAGCAGTACTCGGAGTACGAAATGTACTCGATATTCCGGGTATGCTCGGAGTATGAAGTATACTGGGAGCATCTGTGCATTTGTTTGCCCTGCTTCAACAAGAAAAATCAAAATGTTAATATGTACCTGGTAGGTACGTAGATAGAACGAAAACTGACTTCCAAACACATTGCGTGGGGTCGGGGTGCCAAGTGGCCCCTGCCGGCTACACATGTTTTTGTATCCGGGGTCAGTTTGGAGGGCTATGGTCCGGGTGGGATCAGGACGGCATGGGATCAGGGTGCTACTGGTAGCCAGCGGGGGCGGCGTGGTTAGCAACAGACTTGTTGTGTAGTACTGGTATGTATTAATAGTATATACCGTAGTATATAGTGTATGCCGGTAGAACCCTATACGCCGGATCTGGATGTACGGCTTGCGTTCCCCCATATGGAGGTGCGGAGTTTCTTTGTTTTTGTACTGTATGGGAAATAGTAAGACACTGCTGTGGCAGCTGTGAGGTCGAGAATTTCGTCGAAAATGTTCGAATTTTTTCATCATACCATATATCTGTACCCTGTACCAGTACTTGCAAGCTTTGTGTGATGCTGTTGTAGTGATACTTATACTTTGATCGCGCGGGCTGGGTGTATGACCTCGTCAAGAATATGTAATACTTTGCACCAGGTATAAAATAGGTCGGTTTCTACATTTCTAAGATGTTCAGAGAGCCACGGGTTGAGGGCTTGAGGGCCTTTCGATCATCATTAATAGTTCAATTGGTTTGGCTGCCCTTTCGCGATCTTGACTTTTAAAAGTTAGCTGGTTGACGTTTTGCGATCTTGACATTTCGATCATTATCGCATATTAACAGGTAGTTAGTATGGTATTATTGGCTGTGTGCCTCTCCTATACGAAGAGAGAGCCATTCTGCTGTCGTCATCCTACAGCACCGAGGGCCGTTCTATTAACTGATACCGTTGACAATTGTTGCTCATACAGTACATATATATCTCATACCAAAATCAGAGAGCGCAAGCCCTGCAGCCCCACTCCTGCTGTACCCCCGTCCTCACTGACGGACAAAAAACGCTCGCGAGCTCTCCCCCCCCCAACCAAACAACAGCAACAGCAACAGCAGCAGCAGCAACAAGGACAACAACACCCTTCTCCTCCCTGCCGTGAGGGGGGAAATATGTCCCTGCCTCAGTATCAGCTGCTCTGGGTAGTAGCTGTTCACAAGGGATAAGAAATGCGGCTGAAGGCTCCTGTTTCGCTCTCGATCTCGAGCGTTTTACTCGTAAAGACAGAGACTAATCCACCTGCAAGATGATGGTAGCCGCCAGTCTATTCCAAGCTCACGCGGACAAACCCACGAATTGCCTCATGGGCGTGAGTGAGTGAGTGAGGGGCGTGGTCCGCCGTGGCTCGGTATTGCCTCCGAATCCGACGGCAGCGGAAACCCCGGTGAGAGCACATACACCAGTAGCTGGGTGTGTCAACATCTTTTATCTGCGTATTATCCCGGATGTACAAGTAGAATGTGCGATACCTTTTTCTCCCGAATTCGTTTTTTTTGTTGTGCGTTCGGGACAAAGCATCGTGTATTTTTGCTATGTTAGTACCTGGTATATAAATGGCCATCTCAACGCTCGGTCTTCACTTGACGATCACGCCATTGTGCACAATCTTAATCTTCGAAATGCTGTATTATATTAACATTGTTTCCTGCCGTCTGATACCCTTGCTTTCGTTCTTATGTGGTCACCATCATTTGATGCGACCTTGAGCAGTGTCGGAGAGCGTGCACGCAATATGGAGAGATTGCGTCGGCAAGCGAACAGGCGACGGGCTCCCCAGCGTAACGGTCTTCCGAGAAGCGGACGTCTATACGGGGGTGAGTGTACATGATATACTGTTGTTGCACAGCAATGGTACAACACCATACCTGGTGCGTATGTAGCATTTAGTCTATAGTGGCCAACATGTTTTGTCCAATTCCATATCGCCTCCGATGAGATTTTTTCAGTGTTTTTTCTTGGGCAGTTTTTTATGTTGATGATGTGCCATCCTATTTAATAGTCTGCGTGCGTGTTTTCGGGTTATTTGTGCCCTTTGTTTTCGCAGTTTCCCATCTCAAGATGCTCACTTTTTCTAGGTGAGCGAAGTGTGTTTCTGTTGTACGTTTTGCATCAACGGCATGGCATCTTCCTTCTCATCTTCATGTTATAGTACCTGGTATTTGTTTTACGCCGCCGTATGATTTGAGGTGTCTCAACACCCCTCCACTGACAAGACGTAAGACTTATTAATAGGAAAATCCCACACCGGCCTCCTACTTCCTCACCCAATCTTGTCAACTGGTACATAGTGCAAATGTGTCAAAGCATCTATCAGATATTCGTCCTTCCTCGGCCTGCG
>MEHQ01000548.1:0-31125 GCA_008828725.1 Saccharina japonica | reverse complement strand
CCCCCACTGCCTTTGTATCCCTCATCCTTCCATCCCCCCGCCCCCCCTGACGCCCAACCCCCCTCCCTCTCCCCGTCCCCCCCCCCCCCCCCCCCGCTATGATTCGCCGGGAATCAACGTGGCACCAACTTCTGTCGTCGCAGAGAGTAGTTAAGTTCACCGCCAGAAAAAACACACACACACACACACACACACCACAAAAAAACAGGCGCCGGCTACGTACGGTAGAGATAGAGATGCACCATGATTATTCTGGGGGTGGTCACTTGCTTCACTTGCCTGAGGAGCTCTCTCTATATATATACCTCACCAATACCTCACCCAAAAACTGTTTTTTGAGGAAAATAAAAAGTGTTGCTCGTACTATCAATATGAATAATAGCCGATGAAAAATATTGCCATTCTGACGATTTTGGGGTTATAACCCATTTAAGAACTGAAAAAAAATGTCCTACACTAATTCCAAGTAATTTTTCCCCAAATTCGTGGGACCAGTTTTTGAGGGGTTAAGGAGACCCCTGCCCGCCGTCATTCAGAAAGCGTTTCCGCCAAAAAAAGGTATACCTTATATCTCTATCGTAGCATGCGTGAACAAAAGTATGTCGTTGTCGGCGTGCCTCGCGCACAGCGAACGGTGGGCGGGCGGGCGGGATGGTCCTTCTTTTTTTGTTTCCCCCTCTTGCGTAACCGCTTCCTAGTTATTATTCGTGCTGTTTGTTCTAGGCTCGTCGCTTGCGATGGAAGTGGTATCGTCTCTCTCTGTACAACCAAGAAGCTTTCTCCAACCAGGGGGGGACACCCCTCTTGCACCCCCGCCTTTCGGTTCCAAGATTTTACTAAATAAAAAGGTTAAGGGTGACCCGTCCCATGCGCACGTGGTATATACGCTGTTGTCGGAACCACCACAAAGGATGTCCTGGTCGTCGAAATTGGGCAATTACATGTTCCTGGTGTATGTGTCGATGCCGTGGTCTGGTCGTTCTCGAGACCAGACGGAACTGTGAGCGTGGAAATAAATTTCCTGGAATCAAGTCATGATGTGAGCGTGGAATTTTCCAGGAATAACGTCATCCTATACAAGGTATACAGCAGGGCGTAAAATGGATGGTGAAACGTTGCGCTGGCGCACCTTTTCGTCGTAAACCCCATTTTTTTCAAGCATCGCGTATCATACAGCATTGACTCACTCGTTCGCTGGGATACGTACGTATTGCGAATCGAGACAGTACCGCTTTTTTTTTGTAGATTATTGCGCTTCAGGTTGTGTTTTATGTCCGGACTCGGTTAGCTGAGTACGTATGGTACGTTTAGGAGAGATAGGGAGGGCGAACGGGCGGGCGGGAGGGAGAGAGATGACGTTGCGTGGGAAAACTGGCAGCGGCGGCGGCTGCAGCGCATGCGGTGTTTGGGTTGGCATTTTGGCCGTCTTTGGGCCTAATGTTCTGCAAAGCTATCTTTTGTGCTCGCCTCGCCCCCACCGCCTCCTCCTGCGTGTTCCACAGTAACAGCAGTAGTCTACTACACGCATACAAGAGCTCACCCGCAGCAATAGTTATAATGCCGCCAGATGTCGATATATATATATAGCGCATTCACGGCACGAGCAGTAGCTCCGAGACCACTTACTACTGCCACTAAATAAGAGCAAACCTCTGGCAGTTTTGCAACCAATGTTCGTGTTTTATTTGTTCACTTAGAGCGTAGACTACATCAGTGCCCGCTACTAATAGTACCACCAGAGGTAAGTCTCAGTACTAGCCTTTGCCAGAGCTTTTGTCCCACAAATCGTACCAGATAACGTACCAAATATATTACGGTTTTTGTGGTGGTCCGCACATTTTTTTTCACATTGTCCAAAACGCGCGGCGAAGCCGCGCACGGGTCGCGAGCCTTAGCCTGGACTAGGGTTGGGACTAGGGTTGGGGTTGGGGTTAGGGTTAGGGTTAGGGCTGGGTCGATGGCTTCTCGTGGTTTGTATTAAAAAATAACACCCCAAAACACATAAAACCAGCAAGAAATAATAATATAATTGGTGGTACTTTATCTGGTACGATTTGTGGGATAAGACCGGTAAAGGAGCCTCGTAGGGTTGGTGCAGAGACCACAAGGAAGGAGGAATGTTCCTGTGGGCAGAATTGGATCATTCTATATACGAGTACATAGAATTGCATACGTACGTACCTGGTAATCCTTTCGTATACGTACTCGTATACATATCCCATCATATGTACGAGGACAGAAGATAAGATATGGAATATGTATCATACGAACATGTACTATCGATACAGCAGTGGTAGATACGAGTGATGTCTATGTTGCGGCGAAGCAAGCTGCGGCGTGAGAATCAAAAGTTGCGGCAAGCCGCCAGCAGGCACATGGTCTCCGACCCTGTAATCCACATCGCCCCCTCCCCCCTGTTTATGCCCCTCAAAATCCATCTACGCTACTCGTAAGGATGGATTGCGATGCGGCGCCGTGCGCGGTATGGCTTGACTCTTACCCTCCCACACTGCTGTCTCATCTTTTGCCTCCCGGCAAAATAACTCAACTAGAACTTCAAGCGTAATACGTGCAGTTATTAATATTAAAAGCATAGGACACGTATTAATAATAAGAAACCGAGCAACAAGAAAAACAGGCTGACATTTACAGGAAAATAATAAATTCGGGAGGCATTATACTGAATTACGTGTAGAAAGCATCCATTGTCAAGTACGTAGGAAATCCAGCCTGGAACAACTTTCTTGTTCTTATTAATAATATAATAGAACGAGTATATGGGTGTCCTGTACGTCGGGCTGCTGTACGTTCGTCGTGCATACATCCCTAAAACGTCGGTGCACAGCAGTCCAGCGTAAATTCGAGCACACCATTCTGTTTTCATGTTGTGACAGCATGACAGCGAATGCAGCAGGTAACCTGGTACGCCGGAAGCCGTTTTGCGTGTATGTCTGTATACAATACATACATGTTATACGTGGGCGGTAAGCGTCCTGACTCCTGACACTGAACTTAAGCCCTTCGGGATCCTTTTTAACCCCTTCATAACTTGGACCACATTTTTGGGTACAAACTACTTGATTTTAGTGTGGAATTGTTTTTCCAGTAGCTAGAGGGATGGCGCCTATTACGAGGGACCATTTTTCACTGTGTGCCCGCGGACTGTCATTCTGGCAGCACTTCAGACAGCAGCTGCGTGCTCCATCTTGTTCCCACGCCTACCGTGTGTTTTTGTACAGACAGCACTTCAGACAGTAGTTACGCTGTAGTCGGCAAATTCATTGGTAAAGAGTGGGAGGGGGGGGGGGGGGGGGGGACGATGCTGCTGTAGTCGAATGGAGATTGCGGGCGTGTAGTTCAGTTTTGGACACGCATAACATGCTGTAGGGATTTTAGGTGTACCTCTTCGGACTTGTGTATCCTTTCCCTGCTAAGTGTACGTGTTCTTTAGGATTCTCTGATGGCTCTAGCACTTTTGTGACCACGGGCCGTGATCTTGCTAGATCAGACTATAGGGATTAGCAACTGAAACGAGTTTAATGTGAAGACAACAACAACAACATAGTAAATAAATAGGAACTACGGTGCCCATCAAAATCTATATGTTTACATATTTGAAGTAAGAATATTGGGTCCTACCATTTACTATGGCCCCCCGTAATAAATAAAGCTATTTTAGCTTGTGTTGTTATCAGCCGCCTATGTACGTACGTGCGAGCATCCCCTTTGGAACCCGTCTTTAACCCATTCAGAACTGAAAAAAAATATCCCACATTAATTCCAAGTAGTTTGTCCCCAAATTCGTGGGACCAGTTCTTAAGGGGTTAAGGAGCGTAGACCAAAGCAATGATAACTTGTGTTGTTGTCAGCGGCCTACTATGCACGAGAAGCGTTAGAGACCAGCAGGACAGTTACAAAGGAACATGTTGCGGCCGTGCCGCACACACACGCCTCCTTGCGTCCTGGAAGCGTGCTACCATATACCTGGTAGGTTCGTATAGCACTTTTTGGCAGATCAAGTTTCTGAACGACGGGGCTCCTTAACCCCTTAACCCCTTAAGAACTGGTCCAACGAATTTGGGGACAAACTACATGAAATTAGTGTGGGACATTTTTTTTCAGTTATGAATGGGTTAAGGGCCGATATTAACGAGTATAGAATAAATTCAATTTGGAAAAAATAAAATTCAAATTCGCTTTTCATTGGTCAACACACGCACCAGCACCAAAGATTAGGATTTTGGGGCATAATATTTGGTGCTGGTGCGTGTGTTGACCAATGAAAAACGAATTTGAATTTTATTTTTTCCAAATTGAATTTATTTCATACTCGTTAAAACGGGCCCTAAGAACTGGTCGCACGAATTTGGGGACAAAATATTCGGAAGTAGTGTGGGACATTTTTTTCAGTTCTGAATGGGTTAATAACTGGTCCCACGAATTTGGGGACAACATACTCGAAATTAGTGTGGGACATTTTTTGCAGTTCTGAATGGGTTATATATATAACCCTTTTAGCACTGCACTGACTCAGAACCATATATTCGACACTAACTCCAAGTCATTTGTCCCGAAAACTGGAGTGCAGTTCGAAAAACGGGTTACTAACCCAATATCGTAGGAGTCTCATCCTCGTGTTAGCAGGATGTTTCCCTTCATACTTAGGCTGTGGGGGGATTTGTTAATCGGGTACGTACTCGTAGCGCTTTTTTTGTTTCCTCCAAAGGCAGGTGGCTTACTATTACTTAGTATTAGTATAGAGCTACTCAAGTGAAAAGCCTCAGAAAAATCATGGTGCACCTCTACCGCCGTAGCATGCATCGTCTGTATCATTCCGGTAATAGCGCAGCAGTGGCCGCTGCTGTAATCGTCACAAATTTTCGGAACCTTTTTTAATCCTTCCACAACTACAATATTTACTGTCTGGAACTAAATAATTCAGTCTAATTCCAAGTGTTTTGTCCCCATATTGGGACTTCAGAAGTCCTAAATGGGTTTCTATAGGGGGTCTTGGGGGGAAAAAGAAAGGAAGAAAAAAAAAGAGAAGCGACAAAAATTCCCAAGGCTTGCTTGCGCAGCAGGAATTTTCGATGCGGGTCGCTCAAGTTTTCGAGTTTTGTTTCCTTTTTTGTCGCCATGCCAATGTGCCCTCTGCTGCGACGCCACCGCGAGCGCTATGATGCTATGATACAGTTTGAACCTCGGCATGAAAAATGGGCTCATTCGAACGGTCTTGTGTGTGTTCTTCACATGAAACCGTCCTTTCTACCCGTCGACATCCAGCACACCCAGTGTCTGTGCCGATTTTTCATCCTAGAGAGAGCTATCGAAGGTATTGAAATCAACTCAGTTCGTTGGAGCATGTGGGGTATTTATCAATGACCTCAATATCAATCATCCACGACGCAGAATGATTCGTACCACAGGCATCATTCTGGGTGGAAATGTAAGGGCCGTTTGGTCTCAGTATTTATACCCAAAATGGTCCTTACAAATCCGCCCCCTCCTTTCCAATATCGCTCCCGCCCCCCGTCTCTTGTCGCCTCATCCGACGTTCGGATTTGGGGTGGTTGCTCTCTCGTGGCGACAAATAACAACAGCAACACGCGCTTGCAACAGCAGCAAAAGCACAGCAACAACAGCCTGCCCGTGTGCTCGTACGAGTTCCAACAAGTTCGTATACGTATCATAGGTAGCCTGCCCTTGTGCTCGTACGAGCTCCAACAAGCTCGTATACGTACGTAGGTATGCTTGCTGTCGGGGTGTGGAGGTGTGGCTCTGCCGGTGTTTACGCGTTTTGGTTGTTTTTTGTTCTTGTCGCTCGCAACCGCTTGTCAAAGCTTTGCCATACGACGTACGCAGCAGCTTCTTTATCTAGTGCTGTGATCTGTGTCTCTAGTCTCGGGGTTGTCCGGTGGCATCATATTAAACGACTGGGCGGCGTCTGCTTGCTGCTTATTGCAGCAGCTACGTACTGTAGCTGCTTGCTGCAGCGCTCGGCGCGCTTTTCAAACTTGATGCAGGTCAGTATATTTCAAGATGCTGCTGCTGCTGCTGCTGCTGTACATCAGCGTAGCTGTTAGTTTGACCGATTGAGTGGTAAAGTCGAAGTTAGTTGTAAAACGATTATTGGTGGTTTTGGTGCTCGTGATTGATAAACGTCACAATTTTCGCCGGATCCCCCGTCGCGAAAATGCCGTTACCGCTCTGAAGTCCCATTAGGGGTAACCCAACCATCTATACTCGTACCGGTACTATTTAATAGTGTTTGACCGCTACCGGCACTGTGTCCTGTAAATGTCTTCGTGACGGCTATATAATACCTTCTTCGTGGTCGATTGATGATACATACCTGGTATGTGGTGTAAACTGCTTGCTGCTTGCTACGCACGGACTCTGTCTGGTCTTCCACACTGCCTTTGAGAAGGTTAGGGTAAATTCCAGGTTATTTATACAGTAGTGTCGTAAAGTACCTCGTAGTCATTATGCGGTTGGGGTCACGGCGAAGATAGACGCAATACGATGAGCACGCTGGACCTTCACCGTATGCCCTATGCAGGCGTATCATACGAGCATCCTGGTGATGCTTCGCCTTCACGGGTTGCACGTGCACATGTGGGGGCGGGCAACCACACCGCGTACGCGTACCGCTTGTATGTACGTATGTACTGCCCACTGCTATAAGAGACAAAAACACGAACTCACCCTGCTGTGCCCACCCGGTGCATCCGTCGGCGGAGTCCCTTCCGCTCCATTGAGCTGGGACAGATCCTGAGATATGTCGGCGCCATTCACTCTAGACGAGGCCGCCATACGAGTTAGTTGTCGCCTGTCTCCATCACCACCACGAGGATGATTCCGGCTGCGATCGCCATGGCGGGCTAATGATGCCTGGTGTGATCTATAGCAGTAGTGCCAGTTGGACGAGCTTTCGGCTCCGAGACACGCGCCACCGCTCCGTCCTTGGAGCGAGCTCAGCGTCGAGGTCGAAGACGACGACAGGAGTCCTCCGAGCCTCGCACCGGGTGGCGGTGACGGCGCTATGAACGCCTCGACGGTGGTTGCGGTGCGGTGGGGAGAGAGGAAGCAGACGCAAGCGATCGTAGCCAAGGAGCTCAGCATCGAATGCGACGACGTCATATAGGCAGTTGGGCGGCTCGGTTCTCGGTTGGTTCTCCAGAGGCGTCGGCAGCCTGGCCCTCTTTGTTCTGCCCCTCTCCTTCTCTTCTCCACAATACTTCCTGCACGGGGTACGAGTCTCTCGTTCAAGCCGACGCCGTCGACAAGGCAATGCACTGCTCTGCTGTGTCGGAACACGACGAGATCTAACAAAATATTGGAGTAGGGAGTTCCAATGTTGTCAGGCGGGATGAAAGCGGGAAAATCAAAACATGCTTCGAACGCGAAATCTCCGAAACGCAACGCAAAAAACAAAACCCCTTCTCCGCCCTGCGCAGAGATCGGCGCCTGCTTTCATCGGCACAGCAGAGAGACCGGATCGGAGACAACGCGTGCTAAGCTAAGGTTTCATATCATGGGTTCTCACCACACCGGTCAGATGCGGGCTTCATTCTTGTCAGGGTGAGAAAGAAAACTGGAGAGCAAAACCCGAAACCCGATCCGGCAGTTAGCCTGTTAGATTGCCCTCTTTATAAATGTTGATTGCGGCTGTCGCGTGGTGTGGAGGGTCTTTGCGACGCAGCACCGTCGAGCCTCGCCGTTGCGGCAACCATCACGACTTGACAGAGCTCACGGCTCGAAAGCCGTTCAACGATGGGTGCTTCCAGGAGGGAAGGGGTTGAGTTTGGCTATCGTTTGACTTGCATATCGTCGTGCAACAGCAGTTCGAGGTTGCACAAGAAAAGACCTGATATGATACACATTTTCGGCGTTTGTTTCCATCTCCCTCATGAAGCATCTCCGGCTCTCGTACGCTACCGGGGCGAGCACGCTCTGCGACGCGTAGATTACGGTACAGTGCCATGCACCTCGAGGAGCGGCTTCAATGCCAACCCGGTCGTGAGCGAATTGCCACGCGGGCGTCGGGGGCATCGCCCCCCAAACTCGGCATGAACGCAAACACGTTTTTGATCAAGAGAGGTGTGTCGTTTTCGAATCGGGCGACGGGTGATAACATACCAGGTACAGTGCGGAACATCGATGCAACCTCAAGACGAGAACGATCTCCGTTTTTCCCCAAAAGAAAACCAGGAAATCGCCTGCATGGACATCGTCCTGCTGTTGGTCGCTCATGAGGGGGGACACACGCCTATAACCCTTCTCGAGGCCAACGAGAACACCTGCACTGCCGATGTACCGCACGCAGCTTTGCCAAGTTGAACATCGACTGCAACAACTAGCAGTGTCGACCGAGTTGGTCGAACTACATACGGTACGTTTTTTTTTTTTTCGACAATCTGTTACGCAAAACAAAAAAAAAGTGAGGATTGTTGATGTTTTTTTGTGAGTGCCACGCGGAGGACCATCACCCGGAGGGCGGGCCGCCCCCGACAAGACTGCTCAAACTTCACTATTTGAAAGGCCGACGCATCGGGTCACAGGTCCCACCCAAGGTGCCTTGTGCTGCTTGTTCCGCTCACCGCTTGAACGGTCCGTCTTGGCTCGAAAAGCGTTGCATGTCGACTTCGTACCACAGCCTCGAGTCTAGTCCAAAACACAGGGGGGTGGAAAAGAAGGAAAAAAAGTGGGGATTGTTGACCTTTTTGGTTGATGCCACACGAAAGGTGGGCCGCCCCCGACAAGACTGCTCGAACTTCGCTATTTGAAAGGCCGACGCATCGGGTCACAGGTCCCACCCAAGGTTCCTTGTGCTGCTTGTTCCGCTTGCCGCTTGAATGGTCCGTCTCGTCTCAAGAAACGTAGCATGTAGACTTCCTACCGTGGCCTCGGGTCTAGTCCAAAGCACAGGGGGGAAAATGAAGGGAAAAAAGTGGGGATTGTTGACCTTTTTTGTTGATGCCACGCGGAGGGTGGGCCGCCCCCGACAAGACTGCTTCAACTTTGATATTTGAGAGGCAGACGCATCGGGTCACAGGTCCCACCCAAGGTGCCTCGTGGGGCTTGTTCCGCTCGCCGCTTGAATGCTCCGTCTTGTCTCCAGAAGCGTAGCATGTAGACTTCCTACCGTGGCCTCCGGTCTAGTCCAAAACACAGGAGGAGGGAAAAAGAGAAGGAAAAAAAGTGGGGATTGTTGACCTTTTTAGTTGATGCCACGCGTACGGCGGGCCGCGCCCGAAAAGACTGCTCCGACTTTGACACTTGAAAAGCAGACGCATCGGCCCCCAGGCCCCACCCAAGGTGCCTTGTGGGGCTTGCTCCGCTCGCCGCTTGAAAATGGTCCGTCTTGTCTCGAGAAGCGTAGCGTATCGACTTCCTACCGTGTGGCCTCGCCTACAGTCCAGAAATGAGGAAAACAAAAACACAAAGCGGGGATTGTTGACTTTTCTCGTTCGTGCCACACGCGAGAGCCGGGCCGGGCCGCCCCGACAAGACTGCATGGGCTTTGATATTTGAACGGTAGACGCATCGGGCCACAGGCCCCACCCGAGGTGCCTAGCGCGGCTTGTTCCGCTCACCGCTTTTGAATGATCCGTCTTGGCTCGAAGAGCGTATATAGCATATCGAGTCGAGTTCGTACCGAAGATACCATATCAGCCTCGCGTCTCGCCTGTGTGCAAACCAACTGTGATACATTGTACCAGAGGGTATATCATAGCAGTACGCACATACAGTATGATACAGCGGCACAGATATCAAGTGGATACGTACAACAAATAAATGTTCCTACTAGCTGTACTCGTAGTTGGTTGCAGCTATCTTCTCGTGCAATCAAGCAGTGCGAAGGGAGTGTAAAGTACGAGTATGCAGCAACATCAGCTGAAACAACAGCAGCAGCAGCAACAGAAGCAACAGCAGCAGCAGCAGCAGCAGCAGCAGCAGCAGCAGCAGCAGCAGCACTTTTGAGGTCGTAATCGTGTTTTATTTTTGAATATTTCAATCAACCATTTATCCCGAGATCGCGACCAAAAAAACGTAGAGTAAAAAACAAAAAGGTGTGGTCGTATGTCGTATCCGTCTACTTCGTATATATATGACCCTTTCATATTTGATTGGTGAATGGTGAAACGTCGGTTAGGAGTTAGGAGTTAGGAGTCGGTGAAGCCTTCACAAGAGAACTGCCTTATTATTCAGGTATGATGGATACCCCTCTGATCCGGACGGGATATAAGGACCTTTTTATATTAATATTCAATTGAAACGGTCCTTATATTTCGGATCATAGTGGTAGGTATTTATATGTGAATGGTATGATTGAAATGAGAAACAAGAGAGCTGCACACAACAATGTTAGATGGCAAATGGACTGATTTTATTTAAATAATAGAAGAATCGGCGCGGACACTGCTAGGTGTGCTGGATGTCGATGGGTATATATGTAGAAAGGAAGGTTTGATGTGAAGAACACACACAACCACGTACTACTACTGCTGTACTGCTTGCTGTGGGTATGCAGCAAAGGCAGTAGTAGCAGTAGTAGTAGTAGTTCGAGCAGGATCATGCTGTGAGCCAACAATGCCGTCGACCCCTGTCTGTATATAGCCTGGACTTGCCTGGACACCAAAATCGCCATGACCCCCCACCAAGCAATGATTATATATCGGCGATGCCGCAATGGTCAGTTTTCATCGCCACTTACTTGTCCCGTCCCGAGTTCCACAAAAAAAAAAAAGGTCTACGACGTACCAGGTGCATAACACCTTCGAGAATTGGGACCGCACTCACTCCCGTATCGGGGCCAAGCTACTTGAAATTTGAGTTGGATATAGGTTTCTGTACACAGCAAGTCAATGCAGTGAGTGGCAAAGGGGCTGATACTCGTATTATAGCATGAATAACTGCACGCTCTTTCGGTGCTCGTGTGTCGCTTCGGTATTTAGTACTGCCAGTCAGTGTTTGCCTACGAATGCGACCAAGACATCATGTAGCAGCACGAGCTTCACAACGTTGGCCACTGGTGAACATTCCCCGAAATAAGGAAGAAGACAACGAAGGGGGGAAAAATGAAGGGAGGAAGCCTATCTATATCTATCAAGCGCAAAGTCTACGATACCCCCCTTCTATAGCTACTTCGGTTTTATCAGTATAGTACGTGCTGCTCCTCTGCCTTCTACTCCTCTTAATCAAAGCTACACAGCTAGTAAAGATCAGACATACCAGGTATCATGTTCCATGCACATGATATCTCCCGAACACATCAAAACCGTCGCCGACGCATTGGATTTTTATACCTGGTTGGTCCAGGTACTGCTATTTATACGTAATATACTGCTATACAGACGGGTGTAAATACTTAAATACCACTACTTGTACCATTATAGGTGCAGACAATATTGTAGACGACAGCAGTAGTAACTGCTGCTGTGTTTTTATCTCTTGGGTGCTGCATCATACAGTAGCAAGTTTTCGAAAAGACGCTGGGCTCTAGTCTGAGATTTCTTCAAGCTTTCAACCGTTCATCCACTGCCGGTCAAACGCGAACAAGAAAACGTGAACAATCACTTAGTGGGCGATCAGAAACCAGGAGCCAAGAAGATAACCACGGCGTGCTCATGCGTGACCTTCGATATTGCTATCATGTTGCGACGTTGGGGACCGAAGAAACGGAGGGTTGCCGCCTGGGTATCGGCGCATACACCACAATACAGTGCATGCACAATAAAGAATCACCACGTGCTACATACTTCGAAGTAATAGTCAACAGTAAATCTACATAATAATGTACACAAACAAGAGTGTCTGCGAGTAGAATAAAACACGATGTACTCATGTACGAGAGGTTGACATGACAAGGTATGTATGTATGTATTCGACACCTCGGCACTCTACGTATACACTACACATAACTACTGTACTTATTATGTTAAGTCGATGGTCCCACACAATGTACTGATGTATGTAGCAAAACTACAGGAAAGGGAAAATTATATTTTTAATCCATGAACAACAAAAAAACATTTTTTTTGTAACTCGTGCGCCGTGCTCATGTTGGTACAAAACAAAAATTGGGCTTCGCGCGTCGGATAAATGACGATCTAGTAGATAATCTAGATCTACAGTACGCCATCTAGATCATACTATGAATAAGTATATATTGAAGATTTTGGAGTGAAAAAAACAGCCGCCCGCCACTGCCCGTGCTCTTGAGCGGCACAACGGTGCCATGTATACGTCCGTATAGCATTTCGTTTTCGTCCTGTCGGGTATCGAAGTACCTGGTACATAACAACGCCTCCAGCGGGGGAGGGAAGCCCATACACGCTTGCCACCCCTTCGTTGATCCCATCACTAGTTATAAGGGCCGAAATGTCCTTTGCGCGCTGACATTGAAAACGCCAGGTACATGTTCATATATACCGGGTATGGTTGCTCACAACACAAAGACTACGAGTGAGTGCACTTTAAAACAAATAGTGTTAAACGCTCGTTCACTAACGTCAAATTTATGTCACGACAAAAAGATGCAAGCGTGGTGTTGTTCAATCAACCAACCTTTTCAATGTTGGCGTCAAACTTATCCCCCAACCTCCATTTTCTTGCACGAAAACAAAACAAAAACGCCTTCGATCAGGGTTCTTTACGTAGACAGCGGATCGGACGAAGAAACGACGCCGAAGACGTCCACCGCCGTGCCGCCGCCCATCGTCGCCCCGCCCGCGGAAATGGCTACGGGATTGTCGTTCCCCAAACCGGACAGCGGACCGGGTTCGAAGAACAAGACTAAGAAGCGCAAGTGCCAGCGCAAAAAGAACAGACAGGTGTCGCAAAAACAGCAGCTGGAGCTGCAGCAGCTGGCGGGGCCCAGCGGCGGCCGTGGTGGCGGCGCTGCGTCCGCTTTCGGCACCTCAAAGGCAGTGATAACAGCAGCTGGCGCGGCCAAACGAGGAGGAGGAGGAGGCCGGGGGGGGAAGGGCGAGACAGCTAGCGATGGAGACGGGGAAGGAAGCTCGGGATCGTGTGGCTCCTCTACAACATCTGCGATGGGGAGTTCTCTTGGAGAAGGCGGCGCCACAACCACTGCCGTTGCTGCTGCTGCCGCTGGGGCCGGCAAAAACCCGCTGCGCCTCGGAAACCCCGAGGACATTGCTCTCTTGGCTTCCGTAGGGCTGGGTCCGAACCAAAAGCAACAGGAGGTGCGTGTGTTTGCTTGTTGCCGAGAGGGGGCGTTTTTTTCGCATTCCGTCGTTGGTTTTTCAGTGTTCGGACGGTGCGTAGTAGTATATGCACTTGATTGATGATCTCAGTGGTGTTTCTTACTTGACGAGTGATTTTTGGCAGGGTAGAAGCTGTTCACTTTGCCGACACAGACCTTAATAACGCCTCCTTGGTTGTTTGCCCTGTTCCTTGTGTGCTGTTGGTGATCTTGTTCTTGTTCTTCTTGTTCATGTTCGTGTTCTTGTTCTTGTTTTTCTTGTTCTTGTTCTTGTTCTTCTTCTGCTTCCTCCTCGGTCAGGCCTGGGACGTGTGCAGGGACGCCGTTGCTGCCACCTTGCTGATCGTGTGCAGGAGGGGATACCAAGCTCAGGACGTGAAAAATGTTATCTTGGGAATGTGAGTGCTATATACCCTTCTGTTTGCTGGGTGCTCTCCCTCGAGACACGATGGAAACGGACGGACTGGGCACTAGGGAGGGCGAAGGAGGGTAAATGGGCAATGTCTGATATAGCAGTGAAGCCCTTTACCTTGTACACACGAACACCTATACCTATCTGTACCGAAATATAAAGACCATTTGGATTACTTATTAACTTACAAAAGTTCCTTATATTTTGGAACAGAGAACCGTAAGTGGGGACGGGGGGGGGGGGAGCCTGCTATTTGACCCCGGATCTTAGGTACGATTATTATGGAGTACCACGGTAAATAGCACCTACGATACACACAAAAACCTATATATTTACGTATTTGTAACGGCAATATTTTGTCCTATGCAATGTGGTCTCCCGTCATAGGAAGGAGAGAAAAAAGAAGGGCGAAGATGATAAATGGGAAAAAAAAAGAACAAAAAAAGTGGTATGATATGTACGAATCATGTATGCGACGTATATGTTGTACCTGTTGTATTCACGAATCGTCTTGCTTGTTGTGATGAACGAAGCAACTGAGGTTAGAGTAACGGCAGATGATGTAATGCACACCTATGACATTTTTTTCTACTTTAGATGTACTTCCTCTGCCCCACAAGTTATAGGGGAACTATTTTTGCGAAGGCCCTTAACCGTGTCCGATTCATTTTTCACTTTTTGTGTTTTCATCGTTTTGGTTGGCGTTTTTTTATTTAAAATCCTTCTTTTTTTTTTCACGTTCGCCAATTTTGCCATTTCGGTCGAACGGCCGAAAAAATAACACAATCGACCCGAAAATGGCCGTATTTCGCCTCTCCGGGTGTGCAAAATCGCCGGGGGAAAAACAAATATGGTAGTCGTCCTCGCCGTCACTGGAGCTTGGTGCTGCTAGATAGTCCCAAGCCGCTTTGAAGGCCTCCACATCGTATGTTACCACCCGTTCCAGCGACCCCGCCCTCTGCCGCACCCGGTGTCTGTGGCAGGCAAAAAGGCGCTAAATTGGGACTTTTTTTCGAGAATTGAAGAAAAAAAACTTGAAAAATAACTCCCTACGTAACACATTCTCAAAAACAAAAATCAAAATAGGATACATATTCTGACCTAATTTTAGTATATAAATTATTATCTCTTTATTTTCATTTTTTTGCCACCGACGTCTGCGTTTGATCTTTCAAACACACCCAACAACAGCATCGTCCCCAACACCTTTGCACCCGTACGACCAAATGCCTATAAGCCACCTACCTTGTGGGGCAGAGGAAGTATGTATACCAGGTGTATGAGTTTCATTGTTGTATAGGCTAACCTCTGAGGCCACGTGAAGGTATACTGCTGTACTGTTGTTACCTCCTGGGGGGATGGTTCGTATAGGGAAACCGCGGCTGACGAAAGCAGGAAAAGTAGACGGCAGGCAGGGTAGCAAGGTACCAGGCCGACCAGTTGGTAGAACCTGTCTGTACTACCGGTACAAAACTGCCTCGGCTGCCTGGAGGGTGCTTTAGTTGTGCTTCGGTTGCCTATCCTTCTCCTTCGTTCTCAGTCTTCCTCTGTTTAGGTTTTGTTTTTCTTATCGTTCTGTTTTATTTTATATTGTCTGTCACATCTCCTCCGGGGGAAGAAGCACGACACTTTTTTTCGTCTGCAGTACACTCTATCAGTCAATACCCAGTATTATGGAGTACTGCTGAATAAGCAGAAGCGTAGCAGTCAGTGTTATACGTTCGATCAATCTACTGCTTTCAAGTATCACATATACCACGCGCTTACGAGTACTGGTAGCAATAGTGCGGTGGAGCCACGTAGTACCTGTGCGAGTAATGCGGTATAAATACGTTCAACTTATACGGTACAACAGTCGCCACATACGTACGTATCAGGGCATTTATTAGTGGTTCGGCGTCTGTTGCGCGCAGCGCAACATGCGATGTAAGGTGTGTTGCGCACCGTGGCGACAAAAATGCGATCTATGCGCGAATATACGCCTCAAAACTAAGTAAAACGCCATTTTTTATTTTTGGCTAAGGCGAACAGGAAAAAGTGCCTCAAAAATAATAAGTGACTACATACGGCGAATAGGAAAAAAAGCTGCCTAATTTTTGTTTTTGACTATGGCGAACAGGACAAGGGGCCTAAAAGATGTTCAATTACGGCTAATTATTGAGAAAAAAAGACACCCAATTTTTTTCTTCGCCTCCGGCGACGACCAATTTTTCAACAAAAAAAAAAACGCCTGATTTTTTCGAGACAAAGCTCATAAGGGTCGGGGCGGGGACGGGGTTGGGGTTAGGGTTAGGGTTAGGGTTAGGGTCTAAAGTAGTGTTTTCGGCGTTTTTCTAAATTTTCGGTATCATAACACTGGAACCACACGCGGGCCACAACCAAGTCCCCGATTTCTATACTGTATCCTATATAATAATTCAGAATTGCGGTAAAGGCGACTCCAGGCAAAAAATGTTGCGCGCCCAAAAACGAGTGTTGCGCTGCGCGCAACCAGCCTCGCGGCGACTGTTGTTGTGGCGCAAAACGGCTATTTTGACCAAATGTTGCGCCAGCGCAACAGCGCAGCACCTACTTGATGCCCTGGTACGTATTAGCAAGTTACGAGTTACGAGAAGAGGATGTTCAGTTGATCATGGGGACGTTGGATTAGCTAAGCTTCCAGGAGCAGGCGTCAGGGAACGTTGCTACAGATAGATCACTACAACGGCCCGTAGGATGCGATCTACGTATGATAGTCGTAGGTCTGAGTTGATCGAGGGCGGCCGTGCAAGCGCACGCCCTCTCACTCTTGTTTTCTCCTCCTCCTGTTTCCCTCTCTTATTCTGCCTTTCCGCCCGCAAGCGGCACCTTTTAACACGAAACATCTTCTTTGATTTACAAACACTAGCCAGGTAGTTTAACTATTACGGCGGACCATAGTAAATAGAACCTACGGTAAACACAAAAAATTATATATTTTGCTTTATTTACCAAAAATATTTGGTCCTATTTACTAGTGTTTACTATGGTCCCCCGTAGTACTACCAGCGCAAGCCCGTGCTGAGGACTTACCAATAAATCGTCCGGTAACATATTGGGTCAATGTACGGGCGTAGAACCCCTAACCATAACCCCAACCCTAAACCCGACCACATTATTAGTGACCTGGAAAATTCCCAGAAATATCCTACCGGACGAAATGCTAATACTACAGTATAATATGCAGCCTGTGCTACCTACCACCTGCCAAGGGTATGTCAACCAAGATATAAGTATTACATTCAGCTAGAAAAGATGAGTTTCGACGAAATCCTCTCACTCACAGCTGTTGTTTTTTTTTTAATTTTTTAAATATACCCGAACAGTAGTTGTGTGTGTGTTTTTCCTTTTCACTCTTTCTTTTGTTTTCTTGGTTTCACGCATCTGGATTGCTAGCAGGGTAGGTCGCGCTTGTCGTACTTGACATTACATTATCTGCTTTGCTTTACTGCGTTGCAACTTAGTATCTCTATGTCGGAGTTTTGTGACCACATAACTGGTGTCTCTCTAGGATGAAGAATTGGCACTGACACTGGGTGTGCTGGAAAGGACGGTTTAATGCGAAGCACCCCGTATGATGTGAAGAACACACACACTGGCACTCGTTCCCAGAAGCAGCAGCACAGCTATTAATAGCAAATCAGTATTTAGGGTATGAGTAAATAAAAGTATACTATTAATATTAATCAGTATTTATATATATCAGCAGTATCTCTCTAGGACTGGGAATCAGGACAGGCACTGGGTGTACTGATGTGGTTGATTGAGTAGAAAGAACGGGTTTCATGTGAAGACAACAACAACAACAACAACAACAACAACAACAACATCAATAGGGTATGGGTGGGAGAATAATTTATTATTGACTCGAGTTAGTGTTAATTCACTATTGTGGAGGACCATAGTAAATAGGGCCAAATATGATTAGTTAAAATAGTTAAATATATAGGTTTTGGTGTATACCGTAGGTCCTATTTACTATGCTCCTTGCCCGTAATAGTTGGGTTTTTTTTAGACGATACACCATATATATATTGGCTTTGCCCGCTCTGTATTCCTTAAATCAGCCGCGCGTACACCTGTACCCTAACGAAATTTTGTAATACAGCGAGGGAAACAAAATCGAGTGCGGCGCTTGAGGTAGCGGTGGAACGGGAGAAAGCAGGCTCACTTTTTTCTCCATCTCGATTTTGTGCCTGAGGTCCGAATACACGCTCTCAGAAATCAACAGGCGCCTGCGCTTTGGGCGTTGTGTTTTTGTTCTCTATTGTTTTACGTTTACCTTATTTTTACAGTAGTACCTATTAATAGTCAGATTACGCTACAAGTACGCTACCATCAACTACTGTGGTGGCCTGGCGTAAAGCGTTTATTTAATCTTATCGCATGGAACCGGTCGCAAACCGCCCGGTAACACCCTTTCCGCCTCATTTCGTTATTGTCTCTCCTTGCCTCCTCTCAACCTTTTGCCACGATATGTTTTCCCCCATGCTTACTCATTCTACCCACAGTCAGATTCGTCACAACTAAACCTTCGGGTGCCTCGCGTAGAACGTGTGTTCGGCTTGCTGCATGGAATCCCAGCCACAGCCTTTTTATTGTGGCACCCTATCCGGCTCTCCTCTGATTTCCCTCCTCCTTCTCGCTATCTACCGCTCCCCCCTTCCCAAGGTTTACACTAAATAGTCGCGAGAAAACGATCGCTATCCTAGAAGATATATGTTAGCCACAGGCGGCAAAACAGGAAGGGGATAAGCATAGGCAGTAAGGGGATAAGAACAGCAAAAAAACTACATGCAATATATGGAAACAACGTAATGAGCGCCCAACTGTTGGAGGTGTCTCTATTAGGAGTAGGAACGGCGGTGCTCCGTCTCGAGAGGGATGCGTGGTCAATGGTCAAATGACTAAGCCAAGCAACAAATGAGTACGTCTCCCCCCCCCCCCCCCCCCCCCTCCTCTCCCCCGCCAACGTTTATGCCGCGGTCAGGTGGGACATGGGTGTCGCGTTTGACGACGCCGATACCGTGGAACTCCAGCTTGCGAGCCTCACGCCTTCCACCTCTGCCCCCGACGGCGAAACACCCCGCTCTTCCCCTACCAGCTATTCGTCTTTTTCGCCCTCGGTTCCCGGCTCATCGCCCTCGGCGGTGGCGTTCCCAGCCACGGCCACAGCCCCGGCCCCAACCCCAGGGGGGGGAGGGCAGCAGAAGGTGTCCCCTGTTGTGGAGAAGAACGCCTGCCCCCTAGTTAACGGCGTTGGTACCGAGACCCCCAATGGGTCCAGTTCGGGGCCTTGCGAGGAGGGCAGCGGCAGCGGCGGAGGCGGCGGCGGCGGCGGCGGCGGCATGGATGGGAGTAAACATGAAGGATGTGGAGACAAAGGCGCGGGGGGGAAAGAGGAGTGCGGTGGCCGCGGCGGCGGCGGTAGCGGGACCGACGGTGGAGGTGACTGCACGTCCGGGAAGGGTGATGTATTGGGAGCAGAGGCCGCGGCGACCAAGGCTAAGGGCGAGGTGTTGGAAGCAGAGGCCAGGGTGACCAAGGCTAAGGGTGAGGTGTTGGGAGCAGAGGCAGTGGAGACCAAGGTCAAGGCTTCGACACAAGCGAGAAAGGTGAAGACCAAGGCGAACGGGAAGGATCACGGCAACAGAGCGAGAGAGATCGGGTTGGCTAGCGAAGGAGGAGGAGGAGGAGGAGAGAGTGGGGTGACGACCCCGACGCAAACGGTAGAGGTGAGCAGATAAGTAGTGAAATGCGAGGGGTTTACATACAGCTGAGGGGGCAAAAGTTTAAGGGGTGTCATGGAGTGTGAAGAAGTGTGTGTGTCGTTTACGGCACTCGAAGGCAGGACGGTTTGTACGTAAGCTGGGATACAGTATCGGCCCGCCCACAAGAGAGTAACCCACAGGGAAGACAGCCTGAAAAAAATGGAAAGAAATAAAGCTCTCAGCCTATATAGTCAGTGCTCAAGCTTTAAGAAAGTTGACCCCTTCCTGTGGCTGGCCTGGGACCAAGGCATCATTCGTTGTGCACTACTAGGGGGGGTGGGAGTGTTCTCAGGGATCAAAATATGAAAGGGCAACATAAGAAAGTATGCTTCCACGCGCGCGCCCAGAAGAAGAAAATCAACCTGAGCCCCAGTTCAAGTTTCTCGTGAGAGGGCCGGTACTGTATGTGTCGTCAGCATATAGAAGCCGCCAAAAAACAGGCGTGTGTGTTATGTTATTATTGTTGTTATTTTTTTTTATCGTTATTGTTATTGTTATTGTTATTGTTATTATTGTTATTGTTATTGTTATTATTATTGTTATTATTATTATTATTATTATTATTATTATTATTATTATTATTATTATTATTATTATTATTATATTATTATTACTATTATTATTACTATTAGTAGTAGTAGCAGTAGTAGCAGCAGCAGTAGTAGTAGTATTTCTTTTGCCAACGGACAATGTGCAGCTCTCGTATTTCAATCATACCATTCACATATGTATATATACCTATCAATCATCCATCCCTGAATACTCGACAAACTTATGTACCAATAATAATGCAGTCCCCCCCTTACCTATGAATGTTGAGGCGCGTGTACGCATGCAACGGAGCAGACTTTTGCTCTTTTTTGTTTATCCTCCGGCGGATGGGTAAACATAAAGCTCAAGCCTCCACACTTCCATGTCTCACTTCGTGTCGTGTGTCAATTCACTCCATGCCCCCTCGGAAGTATCAGCCCCTGCTGCTACTACTCCGGAGACTTGAGCATGTTGACCCGACCTGACCCCCGAAGGGGTCAGGTGCGGTGGGGATAGCCACCCGAAGAGTCATTTCTCCGGGTGGTGCAGACTTTTACCATGTACTACTCTCACTGTAATGCCCCCCCCCGTTGCTCCGTCTCGAAAGGGATACGTGGTCAATGGTCAAATGACTAAGGCAAGCAACAAATTAGTACGCCCCCCCCGCACCGCGCCGTGCCCCCACAACCCTCTCCATAACCCTTCTCGCTTGCGAACGGCAGGAACTGCTGGAGTCTATCGCTTCGGGGGACAACACGGGCGCGGCCCTCCTCGCCATGGGGAAGTGGGTCACCCTCCACCGCCGCGCCAGCAGTGGAAGCCCTTGCCGAGCCTCGTCGACCGATCCCTCGTCTCCGGGTTCGGAGCCCAACGCCGGGGAGAACTTGTCTCCGCTGTTCGACTCCGGTGCCCTGCCGACCGTTTTTGAGAAGCTCCTGCTGGCTATGAGTAAGGCGACGCCCTCCTCGCCCGACGGGGAGGATGAGTTTGAAGAGACTAAGATGGGCCTGGACGAGTTGCTTCGAGGCGCGCTGCCGAACCTGGTGTGTGTTTTTGTTTGTGTGTTTATGTGTGTGTTTGTTTGTTTGTTTTTGTTTGTTTTTGTTCTTTTTTATCATTTTTTTCCGTTTTTATATTCTCCGGCGGATGGGTAAAAATAAAGCTTGAGCCCTCCACACTTCCATTTTTGTTGTGTCTGGGCTTACAGTATTAATAGTAGTACAGGAACGGACCGCTCGTTAACGAGGCTAGCAGCAGTCATGCTGGTACGAAAGGCAGAGCGTGTACACGTAGCACGTTCGTAGGCGCCCGTGGCACTCACCCTGCTGCCAGGCATTTTTCGAGCTCCGCCGCCTCGTGTCTAAACGCATATATATATGCTATGGTAGAGGTGCACCATTTATTTTCTGCCTTATAAGGGTGGTCACTTAAGGAGCTCTATACTAATAGTAAGTCAAAAACTGATTTTGGAGGGAAATAAAAGAGCTACCCGATGAGCGAGCCCCATGGCCTATATAGCTATACAATGAAACATATTGCAACAAAAATAACGAAAGCCTCGACGATTTTGGGTTAGCCCACATTCAGAACTGAAAAAAAATGTTCCACACTAATTCCAAGTAGTTTGTCCCCAAATTCGTGCGACCATTTCTTAAGGGGTTAACCCTTTTAGAACCGCAAAACTTATCCCACACTAATTCCAAGTAGTTTGTCCCCAAAAACGGGGGACCAGTTCTTAAGAAGGGGTTAAGAAGCTCGTTCATGCAGGAAAAAAAAAACACAGCCAAAACGTGCTCACCTCTATCGTAGTAGGCGTCTCTTACACGCCGTGTAACGCGCGTGATCCAACACGGCCAGGTGCTTGAAGAGTTTTGTAACTGCTGTTAATACCAGATATTCTTCTCCCTCTTCCACTAAATTAATTAATTATACCCCCCCATACCACGAACAGGTCCCCCTATAAATATAGTATATATTTATAGGTTGGGTTGGCGTCGGTTGGCAACGACGCTGTAAAACACGCCACTCGCTGCGTGAGCTAGACAACCAGGGTGCCGTTTTTTTTTTGTTTTTTTTTGTTTGGCGGTTACCAAAGCTGGCGGTCGAGTAGATCATTTGTGCGGGGTGGAGAACCTTTGCTCCGCACAAGGGGAATGGTCGTATCACGTAGTGTTAATATGGTAGGGCGTCCGCGAGCGAGTTTCATAGTAAAACCATGTGTCTGCCGGAAGTTGGCACACCAGAAATTAAAGTGTAATCATTGAAGTGTCGTCATATGCAGTGTCGCTCAGAGGCGCGTTTTAGCAGGATGCGCTCACCTCCATGCGACGCCCAATTAACCTCACGGGCGCTATCGCGCTTGGTGCAAGCGAATGTTGCCTGGTCGGTGAAAACCAGAACCGTGTCCGTCGCGGCATTTGTAGGGGATGCGCAGGGTCTGATGAGTCATATGATACGGCCGAGTGCCGAAATGAGTAACACCCCCATACACACAAACCTCACCTTACAACTATTGAATAATATATTTTCTCCTCTTTCGCGTAAAATTTAAATTGAATCCCCACTATTACGGGACTACCCATATGTAAACATAGTAATAGGTAACTATGGTACACACAGAACCCTATATTTTTACTATTTTTTATTCACCATTATTTGGTCATATTATATGCGTCCTCACGTATTAGCTCAAAGTTATTAATTAATAATTTCATTACCCGCATTTCCTCTTGCGTCAAATAGAGAATTATTTCGGCGACCTAATCTAGTATTAGAAATTACCGTGACACAAATAACCTAGTATATTTACCTTTTTTTATCACATATTTTGTCCTTATTTGACTAAGGTCTATCCATAAATATAGTCCAAACTATCCGTTAACGTAGCTTAAAGTATTTAATAATTACCATGTACTTCCATCCCCCTTTCCCCGCATGTGTTGCTTTTATGTAATGTATCTCGTAGGTGAAAAGTAATGAATGTCTCGTTCACCTATGAATAGTAGTTACGATAGAGGTATATCGTAGCACATCGGGTTCGACAGGACTGCGTCTACTCCTGCCCTCGCGGGATATTCCCACTCTCAGCGAAGCTCAGCTCGTCCTCGCTGAGAATAGTCTCATTCACCTCGTACATGTTCTCAGTGTCGACATTGACCGAATCCGCAATTATAGCCATCTGTACCGGGTTGATCTGTCGCGTCGATGATGTTCGGAGCACGATTGTGTTGATGAGGTGGGGATATTCAATTGCATATATATATATGTACCGTTTTTTGGCTGAAATGTTTTCTGCATGATCGGGCTCCTTTATAACCCAAAAGTGTCGGATTTTCATTCTGGCGTGGCAATGTTGTTCACTGTATACGTAGGCTTGGCAGTGTTCATCGAGTTATATACGGCACTTTATTTTGGGTTCAAATATCGTTTTTGATTGATATTAGTTAGAGCTCCTTAGTGACTGCCTCAGAATTAAAACCGCAGTGATTCACTTACCTTTATCTTATGCATGCGATCTTTGCAATTATGAAATTATTTATATACTTCGTTGGTATGCTTGTTTCCTCTTTGAAAAATCAAGTAATTCGAGATTTACCCCCTTTACGTGTATGATCGTCTGCCTCCGAGGTGGACGTGCATCAATTCAAACTGCAGTATATCGCGTACTTTTAGTGCGTGCTGTTTCAACCAAAGCCAGCTTCCACACGTTGACTCTATATTTTCTCGGCATAGGCGCTGCGGCGTCAGGACAGGTGTCTGCGCGTGCAACAACAAGAAAGAAGTTCGTTTGTTTTTTCAAGCGTCGCATCTTCACCAGTTTTCCTTATCTCTTCCTTTTTTTTTTACGTTTTTGTGTTTATCTACGGCGCAGTAGTAAAAACACACCAAGCTTAAGCTTCCCCGCACTTTCACAACTAAAACGCACCAGGTATGAAACTGCTGTGTCCCCTTTAACTTTTCAAGTAATTAAGAACTGTGTCCCTTTTACTCTGTTGTTACGAAGGGGGGGGGATATGCACAGCTATTGCCCTTTTGGCATTGTTCACTTTCCCTCGGCGTTGTTTTGTCATTTCGTATCCCCTCTTGCCTCATGGTTACCCCCCCCCCTCCTCCTCTCATGCGCCATCGGACTACGGCATGCGCTTATGAATATCGAGTACACCCCACCCTTAACATCCGTCGCTAATGCAGGTGTCATTTCTCTGCGGTATTTTTTTTCTAATATGTATCTCCCTTCTTTATCGTAGCCCCCCTCCCCCAACGTCTTGCCGAATCGCGTGAAACCCGACATGCTCGCGTTTCCGGTATTGTTAAAGGATTACGAGCAGGTCTGTGGTCATACGGCTACGGGCATAGCGCATGGAATATGAAGTACCCCCCCCCCCCCATCCACTCGCCCGCCCATACACCCATCCCCGCCCCCCTTCCGACGTTATGGAAAACCGAATTTGCAGGCGAGGGGTTCAGCGGGTGCACACAACCCAAGTGCGTCGGCGGTGGTCCGGTCCTGCTGGGAGATAGTGGGCTCCGCGAGGCGTTTGTGTTCACACGGGGATGGTGTCTCCCTCTCCCCTGACGCTGCACGTATGCTCTCCGAGAGACTTGTGAGTGCACGGGTATATAGTGTCTTAGTCCCGTTTTACGGTCGCTATTATCTACGTACAAACGCCCAGAGCAGTAATGCCGACCTTGGACGTCGAAGCAGTTCTTAACCCTTGTGCTATTGCGAAAGAAAATCCTACACTAATTCCAAGTAGTTTGTCGCCCAAAAAAAGGGGGGGTGCAGTCAGGGGTAAACGAAAAAAAAAAAGAGAAAACGGAGCCACACTCGCCACCATGTTGGAATCGAAAACAAACTACGTACGTAACGTGCTGGGATTTGTTTTTTTTTCAGAAGTGAAACAAAATATATATATATATATATTTTCAGTTTTGTCGTCACTTGGTTCTAGCTTACCTCTCCCCCCTCCTTCGCCCCCTGTCCGGGACTCAAAAACAAAAATGTGGGGTGTCGATTTGTTTTTGGTGCTATTGCTTTTTCCTGCCTGGGTCTCAAAAACAAATGTGAGGGGTCGTTTTTATTTTGTGCCACATTTTTGTTTTTGTTTTTGACAGTACTGGTAAAAAGTCAGCCTGCCCAAACTACAGTAAGCCTTGTGGCAGGTGTTCATCTGCTTACCCTTCCCTTGTGGCAGGTGTTCATCTGCTTACCCTTCGTATGCCTACTCTCTTTTTTTTTTTTTTTTTTTTTTTGGGTCTCAAAAACAAATGTGAGGGGTCGTTTTTATTTTGTGCCACATTTTTGTTTTTGTTTTTGGCAGTACTGGTAAAAAGTCAGCCTGCCCAAACTACAGTAAGCCTTGTGACAGGTGTTCATCTGCTTACTCTTCGTATGCCTACTCTCTTTTTTTTCTTCTTTTTTTTTCCTTCTATCCACCAGGTTAACGAGGTCAGGGCCCACCGTTGGGGATCGCTCATGCTCGAGAAGGGCGCCGCCGCCGCTGCCGACGTCTCCGCCACAGCAGCAGCGGCGGTGGCGAAGTGCAAGAGCGACGACGTGCGCAACCTGGGGAAGCAGAGTCTTGCCATGGACGAGCTTCTCCGGCAAAGGTATAGGACATCTTTGACCGGCATATCAATTTGATGGTTATGTTATGCCATTTGTTTGCTTGCGCGGACGTGATCTGACCTGATCTGACCCGGCCTGGCCTGATCTGAGCTGATCTGAGCTGATCTGATCTGACCTGAAGTCAGTGCTCGTGTATAGAACTTGCAGAGTCTTGCCATGGACGAGCCTCTCCGGCAAATGTATACAACATCTTTGACCCACATATTCATTTTTATGTTTTGCCATTTTTTGCTCGCGCGGACCTGATTTATAACCTGAAGTCAGTACTCGCCTATAGAGCTTGCAGAGTCTTGCCATGATGGACAAGCTTCTCCGGCAAAGGCAAACAAAACGTTTGACCCGCATATTATTTTTTTGGTTTCGTCATTTTTTCATTTCTCACAGACCTGACCTGACCTGACCTGACCTGACCTGACCTGACCTGACCTGACCTGACCTGACCTGACCTAACCTAACCTAACCTGAAGTCAGTATTCGTATACGTATAGAGCTTACTTTTTCCACCTTATTCGATGAAATGGTTGATACGCAGACACACGCTACGATAGAGATGCACCATGTTTTTGCCTTCTAAGGGCGGTCACTTATTACTCGAGGAGCTCTATATATACCTCACCAAAAAACTGAATTTGGAAGAACATAAAGTGACCCCCCAATTAATATAACCCCATCGCCTAAGGGCCCGTTTTAACGAAGAAGAAAAAAATTCAATTTGGATTTTTTTTAATTCAAATCCGCTTTTCATTGGTCAACACACGCACCAGCACCAAAGATTAGGATCTTGGGGCATAAAAATTGGTGCTGGTGCGTGTGTTGACCAATGAAAAGCGAATTTTTATTTTTATTTTTCCAAATTGAATTTATTTTATACTCGTTAATACGGGCCCTAAGTACACAATGAATATTGCAACACAAGAAGAGTGAAAGTCCAACGAATTTGGGTAGATGAGCTCGATCGTGCAGAAGCGTTCCCTCTATCATAGCACGCGTCCGCCCGCACTGCTGTGTAGGGGGACAAAGGGAACAAGGCGAACCAATGGTTGGTTGGGCTTGATTGGCTAAGGCTTACGCTTAGGCTTACGCTTAGGCTTACGCTTAGGCTTACGCTTAGGCTTACGCTTAGGCTTACGCTTAGGCTTACGCTTAGGCTTACGCTTAGGCTTAGGCTCAGGCTTAGGCTTAGTTATAGTATTACCGTACACAGCAGCGTGCGTAAGTATTTTCTTCAAACCTGGTACCTGGTAGTAAGTGAAAAGCCAACCTCCCTCAAGCCGAAGAGTGGGCCCCTTCCTTTTCTCTCTGTGGCCTACCCCCGGTCCCTGACGCTGCATGCTTTCATCGCTTGCATTGGGTCTTCTAGCCCTGCCAGTTCTCGTCGATTTAAGTCGAATTGTGGGGTTATCATGTGGGCGTTACTCGTTGTCTCAGGTCTCAGTAGACGCGTATTGGTCGTACCCTACCCACGGAAAAAGCTGAACGCCTTCGTACATACCAGGTAATCGACAAAAAACGATTTTTAGGCCCACCACTCATTTTTAGGCCCGCCAATCGTTTCCTTATTTTTCCGGCTGACATTTAGCCAATATACCACAGGGGCATCTGGTCCTATTGAGAGTATATTACGAAGGGAGTTGATCATCAGAACCAAAATGCGATGTGTAAACATATAGGCAGACGTAGTGCGAGTCTGACAGGAAATGTAACGCCCTTTTGGAACAACTTGAAAAAAGTATGGGAAAATATTTATACTGTGAACCAGGAGACTTGAGTTCAAACCTCGCCAAGAGCACCTGTTCACTTTTTTCTGTTTTCCCTCGAATTCCTTTTTTGTTTTTGTTTTTTCGGCCTTTTTTCTTTTGTGTGTGTACAGTATACTTAACCCAAGTACGAGTACTCGGAGATGAGTTTTTGATCCCGCCGGTTGGATAGAAAATTGAATTACAAGGATAATACCGGCGGCAGTTCTTTAGATGGCTCAAACTAATAAAAATGCCATCGTAAAAACAAAACAGAAACGGTCTGTACGAGCTCTGTATACCACACGAAAATTTCTTCCTGGGAAAATTGCGCGAAACTTCGAGAAGGAACGAGGGGGGGGGGGGCTTAGTTATAGTATTACCGTACACAGCAGCGTGCGTAAGTATTTTCTTCAAACCTGGTACCTGGTAGTAAGTGAAAAGCCAACCTCCCTCAAGCCGAAGAGTGGGCCCCTTCCTTTTCTCTCTGTGGCCTACCCCCGGTCCCTGACGCTGCATGCTTTCATCGCTTGCATTGGGTCTTCTAGCCCTGCCAGTTCTCGTCGATTTAAGTCGAATTGTGGGGTTATCATGTGGGCGTTACTCGTTGTCTCAGGTCTCAGTAGACGCGTATTGGTCGTACCCTACCCACGGAAAAAGCTGAACGCCTTCGTACATACCAGGTAATCGACAAAAAACGATTTTTAGGCCCACCACTCATTTTTAGGCCCGCCAATCGTTTCCTTATTTTTCCGGCTGACATTTAGCCAATATACCACAGGGGCATCTGGTCCTATTGAGAGTATATTACGAAGGGAGTTGATCATCAGAACCAAAATGCGATGTGTAAACATATAGGCAGACGTAGTGCGAGTCTGACAGGAAATGTAACGCCCTTTTGGAACAACTTGAAAAAAGTATGGGAAAATATTTATACTGTGAACCAGGAGACTTGAGTTCAAACCTCGCCAAGAGCACCTGTTCACTTTTTTCTGTTTTCCCTCGAATTCCTTTTTTGTTTTTGTTTTTTCGGCCTTTTTTCTTTTGTGTGTGTACAGTATACTTAACCCAAGTACGAGTACTCGGAGATGAGTTTTTGATCCCGCCGGTTGGATAGAAAATTGAATTACAAGGATAATACCGACGGCAGTTCTTTAGATGGCTAAAACTAATAAAAATGCCATCGTAAAAACAAAACAGAAACGGTCTGTACGAGTTCTGTATACCACACGAAAATTTCTTCCTGGGAAAATTGCGCGAAACTTCGAGAAGGAACGAGGGGGGGGGGTGACAGGGTGACAACTGAGCATCCCCGGATCAACGAAGGGGTTGTTACTGAGCATCCCCGGATCAACGAAGGGGTTGTTAAGCCTGTGGTCTCTCTGCATGGTGATACGCTTGTTAACGATTCTCAGGTTGACGATAGCAGTACCCCACATCCCAGATTCCAAAAGGACCTTAATTTTTTTGTATTCCAAAATGACCTATTTGCTGTATTCCGAAATGGCCTTAACTTTTTTGTATTCCAACATGGCCTTCTGTTTTTTTGCAGTCCAAAATGGCCTTCTATTTTTTTGTATTCCTAAATGGCCTTCTATTTTTTTGTATCCGTAAATGGCCTTACATTTTTCGTATTCCAAAATGGCCTTACATATTTTGTATTCCAAAATGATCTTACTCTTTTTTGTCAGACTGGTGCATTATTTTTCGCTCGATCGTGGGGTTCTGATTACTGTATACGCCTCCCCGCATTAATACGGGGGACCATCGAAAATAGAACCTACGACGGTACACACAAAAAAACTACTTTTTCCCCTTTTTTTTTTACTATTAATAACAATATTTGGTCCTTTTGACCATGCCCCCCCCCGTAATACGTACATACCAGAGGCTTGGAATATTTCACCCCTCGTGCAGATCATCTACAGAGAAATCATGATCTGGATCATCTACAGAAATATTATGATCTACTGTAGATCATCTACAGAAAGATCATGATCTATATCAGCTACAGACATATCATGATCTAGGTCATCCACAGATATACTGTATCATGATTTAAATCATCTACAGATAGATCATGATCTAGATCTACAGGTATATCATGATCTAGATAATCTACATATAGTTCATGATCTAGATAATCTACAGATAGTTCATGATCTAGATCGTCTACAGATATATCATGGTCTAGATCATCTACAGATATATCATGATCTAGACCATTTACAGATATGTCATGATCTAGATCATCTACAGATAGATCATGATCTAGATCATCTACAGTTTGATCATGATCTAGATCATCTACAGATATATCATGATCTAGATCGTCCACAGATAGTTCATGATCTAGATCATCCACAGATAGTTCACGATCTAGATCATTTACAGATATATACAGATACATCATGATCTAGATCGTCCACAGATAGATCATGATCTAGACCATCTACAGATAGATCATGATCTAGATCAGTTACAGATATATCACGGTCTAGATCATCTACAGATAGACCATGATCTAAATCATCTACAGATATATCATGATCTACATGATCTAGTTCCTCACCTGCCGGTGTTGCGAGAGGTTGCGCAGGATCTGCATATTATGAATAGTACAAATACAACCAAGGAAACATAAATGTGCTACGTAGATCATGCAGACTCTACACGGCTCCCACCCGGTAACATGACTTACTACATGCAGGAGATTACACTATTAATAAGACGCATGCTACGATAGAGGTGCACCATTTTTGCCTTTTGAGGGTGGCTACTTATTACCGGAGGAGGCTCTATACCTCACCCAAAACTGATTTTGAAAAAAAAAAGAAAAAAAGTTCTACCCGAAGGATGAACAATCTTATGGCCTAAATATACAAAAAAATCCTGCAACACAAGCCTATGTGAGGAGGTTAGGGAAAGGACACAGAGTATCCCTAGTCAGGTCAGCCTATATAACGGGTACTCGTTGGTACTCACGTGTGTTGTTTGCTTAGAGACAGAAGAAGAGCAGCTTTGTTCCTTTCCCGTGATGAAAGACTAAAAGGACAGAGGGCAGGTGACCAGCAGAGGTCACCTGATCAACCCTGGTTCCCATGTAAGATACGCCTTCCCAAGTACTACCAATACGATTCAAGTACCTGATATCAGGTACCTGGTATTTACGTATTTACCAACGTTTCCACGTTCATTCCAGCAGTACCATAACACCTAAGTATACGAAAAATATTGCCCATGTAAGATTCGCCTTCCCAAGTACTACCAATACGATTCAAGTACCTGATACCCGGGTATTTACCAACGTTTCCACGTTCATTCCAGCAGTACCATAACACCTAAGTACACGAAAAATATTGCAACACAAGAATGAAACACTCATTTAGGAGGGAAAACAAAAGTGCTACGTACCCGATGCACACTCCCATGGCCTACTAATACCAAGGAGACGAAAAATATCGCGACACAAAAATGAAATTCGGACGATTTTGGGTTAACCCCTTAACCCTTTTAGAACTGGAGTCCCGTTTTGGGGACAAATTACTTAGAATTAGAGTGGTTTGTCCCCACAACGGGACTGCAGTTCTAAAAGGGTTATCTAAGTAATTTGTCCCCAAAACGGGACTGCAGTTCTAAAAGGGTTAAGAACTGGTCCCGCACGTATTTGGGGACAAACTACTTAGAATTAGAGTGGTTTGTCCCCAAAACGGGACTGCAGTTCTAAAAGGGTTAAGAACTGGTCCCCCGGGTATTTGGGGACAAACTACTTGGAATTAGTGGGGGATGTTTTTTTT